>LTAE01005349.1:24844-39674 GCA_001647135.1 Pontederia paniculata
AACCATCGGTCACCTGTTAAAAAGGACAACACTACAATAGTTGGTTGACCATGTTGCTACAAATTGAAGTTTGGGGACTGAGTTGAGGGATGGTTGCAGAAGTTTACCCACTCGGTTTTGATCTCCCACGACCTCAATTAAGATATCCTCTACCCCAAGGTTGTCAAGTTCGAGTTTCTACCTAAAATCGTTTTAGGGGAGGTAAACTCGTATCGTAAACTCGATATGTAAATACGTAGAACTTAGATATAATATTATTTTATATTAAAAGAGATATGACATTATTATAATAATATTTTTTTTAGAATCACATAAAATATATCGATAAAACTTTAAAATGGTAAATAATATGAACGCATAATCCATTATATGATTGTCAAGTTTGAAGGTATAGATAGATCCAACTTAACTTTCACAAATTCATAGTAAACTTATTATTTTCTTGTACTAAAATTAAATAAATATAGGTATAAAATAGTCTTAATTATTTATATTTTTATGTATTAAGTAGTATTGTTTTGTTATCATAATAATTGTAATATTGTGCTATACCATTTTAGATTTTATTATAGTTTATTTGCCATATTATTCTATTTCATTAAAATATTATAGTCCAAAGAATGACATAGGCACATATCAACGAAATGTTATTGAAAAACTAATATTTTATTATTCTAATCATTTTTGTGCATATTTTAATTCATCATAATTTATTATTGAAAATATTATTTTGATTAGAAAACAGTAGTAGTGAGAAAAGTAACAATAAAAGAAAAAAAGTCAAACAAATAAGAAATGTCAAAAAGTTAATGGAAAAATCAATTAAAAAGGAGCTAAAAGTGACAACTAGCGTCTTAGCCAAAATACCAACGTGTCATAGACTCGTCGCGTTCACTACTTGAGGCGTACGAATAAACGCCTTTCATGCGATTTTACCGAGCTGAGACGCATTTTGATCCGAGTTTACCCATAGTTACGATTTTAAGCCGAGTTAACTCGTTTTTTCACCCTAAAAACGTAAAATCGTAAGTATTTAAGTATTAAAACTAGTTTTTAACAACCTTGCTCTACCCATCTTCTTGCTGAAGTTTACTCCCAAGGATCACCAAATTGAAGCATGACTATAGCTATCTTACATTGGTGTACATGAACAGCTATTTGACACCTTACTATGCCACGATGTAGTTTCATATAGAGACATGCATCAGGGTGGAGGAAAGTGATAAATGTTGTATTTTTTTCTTTTTTCTTGATGAAGAAAAATTGGTATATGTTTTTATGTTTAGTTAATTAACTATGTACCCATCTTCACCTTCCATCCATCTAGCTTGTGCATTATGTATATATAGATATATATACATAATGCACAAGGTAGATGGATGGAAGGTGAAAATGGGTATATATACATATATATTTTAGGAGCCAATTGTGCTTCTTTTTTACATAGGATTGCTTTATCAATTCAATTCTGAAATGTAGTAGCTTTGTGGCTTCAATTTGACCATCTAGGTAGACTTGCGTTTTGTTAAATCTGATTCCATTATCTTGGGTTTCTACTTGATCCTAGCCTAAATCGGTAATACCTTCTGCTTATGATACATCGTGCTTTTCACTTTGCTCTATGGAACCTTTCGGTACTCTTTGTGGATGAAAAACTAAATGACATTGTTGGTAGCTCGTGTTATGTTGTAGTTGAAGTCTATCATAGATCATATAGTCTAGACGTAGATATGCGGAGCATTAGTGTTATTACATATGTTTTGTTATGTAGAAGTAGGCCTTGTGGGTACAAAGAGATTCAAATTGAATTCTTTCTTTATATTCCAAAAGGTATTTCTGCTTAAAAATGATTTATACTTAAATAAATATTTAAGTACTTAGATAAAATTACATGACATAGTTCTTATTACTTTACTATTACTTTATACGAAAGGAATATTGAAAATTCGTGTGCCTGAAGCAGCTACTTTCGAAGTAACAAAGAAAAGCAATGACTGGGTGACACTTTATTGTTGAGTTGCATCGCTTCCCGGCATTGTCGAGCAATAAAATTAACTAATCCTAAGGCAAGAGAAAAGGTCCAGAAACTCGAGACTATTATTTCTGAACAACTTGGAGCCGGACACTAATATATCTTTAACGTCTAATTAAGATTGGGGAGTTACAGGGCCCTATCCATTTATTCATTAGACCCAACCAACAAATAATAAGTTAATTAAACTTGTTTCCTTCGGAAGAAAATGGTTGAAGTTGAAAATTGAGGCATTCAATGAGTGTTATTCCATGGGGAAAGTACTTTTATGCCTACCCCTTCTGTGTTATCTGTGCCCGAGTCTCCCATATGTAGATAATGAAAAATCATTTCACTATTTAAGTTGGAATCTTAGGTGGTTCTCGAAACAGATAGCAAAAAAGAATATCCCTAAAGTCAAGGCTGAAAGGAATGCATAAATCAATGCTTTATCTATAATAGATTCTAATATATGATGGCGCACCTAGGCCTGCTAGTGTCTTGGAAGAAGCTAAAGATTTTTTAAAAGGGCTTTTAAATAAGGACTATAGGTAAAGAATGACAGCTACTCAAGCTTCAAGTAGTTGTTTCTTCTCAATCATGAGTTTTCCTATCTGGTGAAATTTTTATATTATCATTTTGAGTCTTCTTGGAATATTCACTTTTATGTTTTGTAACTTTGTTCCTACCTTCCAAATTTCTTCGGGCACTGGATGCTAGAATTATTAAAACATTAATTTTCTGATATTTTTTGTTCAATCTTTGGTGTCAGTTCAACGTTGGTTGAGGGATTATGGATGTAAAATTTCCATGGATACACTAGTATTTAAATTGATCAAGTTATATCTTCAAGCCAGCCCCCTTAAACAAGCTGCATTAAAGGTATGCATTATACACACTTGATAACTTTATTGCTGAATATCTCATGCTGTTCTCACTATTTTACGATGGCCCTTTAGAAAAAAACTCATATCTTATTATAATTTCCATATTCAATAAATATAGACTGTAAAAAACCATAATTGGCAACGACGTGAGATTATTGTGATTCAATTGTATTGACAAGAAGCTCAATGGAAATGTGATTTTGAATCGTTAAATTTAAAATTAATAGCCTAAATCAAATCAGTTAATAAACAATTAATGTTTTATCATTTAAATAAAATTTAATTTGGACCATCAACTTTAAATCTAATGGTTCAAAATATAGGATAATAAATAAGTAATATTAACTAACATTACACCTTCATTTTTCATAGTGTTATGGCACATACCACTTCAGTAGAACTTCCATAGCTGCACATGTATCATTTTGATTCCATGAGGTCTGGAAATAATGTATCAGTGCTCTAAAATATGACAGGCACTTTCTAAAGCTCTAATAGAGGATGAGCTTTTGTATCTTAGATTGCAATTTCGGCTACTTGAGCCAAACAAATATGGGCATGTCATTTAGCTTTAGTATGGTATGCTTACCCTTTTAGCGTGTGTTTTGTATGTACCATATGTATCTTCTGTTTGTATCTCTAACATTGTGTACACTGGTTGAAGGCACTCGGCATAATGCAACTGAAGCAACCAAGGAATCCATGGGTCTTGACATATTTAAGGCAGCGAGATAATCATTATGCAATTTTGTAGACAGTAGTTTGCATTTCGTGAACTCTTGATCATCAAGAATATACCAAGATCGTTAGATCGAATCGGACAATGTCCGGACAAGCCTCCGGATCAGTTCAAACCGATTAAGTCGGATAGTCGAACTTGATACTATTAAAATAATATTAAATTAAAATGTGACTTCTAATTTAGATGATGAATCACAAATAATATGATTAAATTTGAAAATAAATTTAAATTTACTCTCAAATTATATTAGTTATGATCAATTAGTGATATAAAAAATATTAAAAAATATCTCTCAAATAATTATTTATAAACATAAATACTAATTGAAGAATTATTTTTATAACTAAAAAAGAAAATGGGAAAAAAAATAAAAGGTGGTCTCAAAGGTTGAATCATACAATTTCTCCATGACCTAATAGTTTCAAAAAGCGCAGTTTCTATTTTCATTTTATTTCTATTTTTCAGTTGAACCGAACAGTTCGACCACTAATTTTTTTATTTTTACTGCTTTTGATCGATTTCATTCGGTTCAACTTTTTCTTCAATTTTGACATCGAACTAGGATCGCTCTAGGTCCGAGTTGATGATCGAACAGGCGGTCCTCGGTTCGATCTGGTTTTGACAACTATGATATATACATATCTATGAATTTTTGCTAGTGCTTGATGGTGATTATGTCCGTGCTACTACAGTGTTGTGATGTGGGGTCGAAATCGCCTTCTCAGTAGCACGGTCCGGCCCAGCACACTGATGGTGACCGCCCTTTTTTTCATTTTGCCCTTTAGTTAATATTTAATTTTTTTATATCTTAAGATAATAATATATTACTTAATATGATGTATATTAATTGTAACATAAAAAAAAGATCGATATCAAATTATGGTAATAACTTCGATATGTGTGTCGTCTTGCTGCCTTACATATGGTCAAGCTATGGGATAACCTTGCAAGCCTAGCAACAAATAAGTAGCAGTCTTGAAGGTGAACGAGCATTGCTTTCTGATTAAAGGTGAAAGGGGGAAAATAATGTGAAATGTCCATTTTGTTGCATGCATCACTTCAAACAAATCATCAAGAGCCACAAAATGCTCACAAGAATCTATTGGAAGCATCGCGACAATCGGCCTTTACAACTTTGTTTTCACAAACTGATCGCGTCCAATGCCCATCAAATTGAATGTGATATTTTGAGCATAAGATCTAAAACATTATTTGGAGTCACTTGTTTGTAATGTTTCAAAAGGAAAAAAAATAAGTGCTTGTTATTGTTTTAAGTGTTTGCTATCGATATTTTCTTCTTTTTATTAGGAAATTTAATATATAGTTATGAAGTCCTGATTATAATACAGAAATTACTTATTTGTATGTTTAAAATTTTGTCCAAGAATATATATGTGGCCCTCGAGGAATATTTTGCTCTGATCGTTCTAATCATGAGTTCCATCAACTTATTTGTGATAGCTACCTTGATAAGATCCACTTGTTGTGTGTTATACACACTTACCACATTATTGCATTTTTATGAATCCTATCTTTCAAATTGCGACTTTGGTTGAAGTTTAGACCTCTAATAAGTTCATGACAATGAAGGAAGCATTCATATCAGTGACTAGGGCCGTTATAATAATTTTAATCAGTGTTGCTTATGGCTATATGCAGGGGCGGAACTAGAAACTTTTTCAGTGGGTTCACAATTTAAATATAAAAAATAAAATTAATATTCAAATAATTTTTTTACTTATGTAATTATTTTCGACGAGATTTCATTTTCTGAAATCTGTCAACAATTAATAATTTCGAATCTCTATGACTCCATGTTAAATATTAACACAAACGGGTAATACAATAATACATTATAGCAAACATGAATAATTCATCAAAAATTTAATAAAATAATTACATGCAAATTATCAATAACTATATTAAAATATATGAAAGAATAAAATTTAATACCCCGTGAGAAGGATATCAATGAATTATGATGAAGAAATTTAATATCAATTATATCTATGATGTAGAAGAAAAGAACATGATGTAAAATATATAAAATAAGTTAAAATTATTAGTAAAATAATGTAATATAAAATTACTACATGAGAGAATCGAGAGAATTTGATAAGAAAAAACTAAAAGAAAATTATGTAGAAGTAAATGAAAGAGAGATGTTAAAAAATATAATATATAAAAATTAAGAGTGAATTTGGTGGTTGAGTATTAAAATTATTTATGGTTAAAAAAATAACTGAGTTTATAATTTTAATTGAGCTTTAAATGGGCTAAGTGTTTACCAAGTTGGTAAAAGACAGAAATAAAATATCCATGATGAGATTCAAACGGGTACTCAGTGCCTGCACGTGCAGGCATAGGCAAGTATATGCCTGGGCTATATGTGAAAGGAGAATAATGAAAATAAACAAAGATATATTGGCAACTAGAGACCCTAATAAATGAAGGGAATGATAATATGATTGTCGATTGTATCCATAAAATTTAAAATAGATTCAGAAAAAAAATAATTCGCCAATATTAAATGGATAATCTTGAAAACATGAGATAAAGTCGCCAAAAAAGAATCACCGAGAATCAACATTTGTTTGATCAATTTTAGATTTTTCACTACCAATTCCCGATAAAATTCCATGATGAAATAATAATCCATAAAATGATTGAAAACATTAAGTTTAATCAATTTTATCAATATTTAAATATGGATTTTGTTTTCAGAGTCTATTTTATAATTTTTTCACTTCAATTTCATAATATTGAAAAAAAAAGTAATGACCAAATATGTGTCTAGTTAGATACGGCATATCACTAGTTTTATTTGCAGTGATGTGCATTACATATGCAACAGATGATCTATACTACATATTCCTTCTCTTCTTTAACATGTACTCGACATAGAAAATTGTGGCTTTGTTTGTTGAAAACGAATTCTTGTTTGACTGTGTAAGAAAAAATTAGTCTTAAAAGATATATATCTATATTTTTTTAAAATGTCAGTCTGACTTTTACCCTTAGAAATAAAAGAAGAAAATAATATTTCAAAAAATATATATCTATTAAGAAAAAAAAGGTTTTCCCCTAACTAATTCGGTTCTAGACAAAATATCAAAAACATTTTTCCCACAATTTCAATGGCATAAAATAATTATGATCATTTCAAAGTCGAAATTAAAAGTATTAAGTCACTTATCTTCTAACTGAAATTCAAACGGTTGGACTAGTCTGAAATGGATAATTATATAAATTGCGTGCGTAGAGTCCATCTAAAATAACAGAAATGAATTACTACTCAATGTGCTGCCAAGCACTCATCGAATCAGCATTTGATGCTAAGTCACATGAAGTGAATGGATCGAACTCCGACACCGTGCATATATTTTAATATGGTATGAAACGTTAGGCCTAGTTTATCTCGACTAATTTAAATCGAAAGATAAAGCCCTTGAATCAAATTAAATTTTTTGCTTAATAAAGAATTACTTACCAACTAGGCTAACAAGATTGTTGGAGGAGGAATTTAAATCCGATTTAAGAAAATAGGTGGATATATTCACTACCAAAAATCTCATGAGTATTATATGTTTATAAAAAAAATATATTAAATTAATTAATTATGCTTGATGTGGCTCATCGGGCTCGGGAAGGCTCGTGCTCATCGAGCCCGTGCCATGCCAAACAAAAATTCTAGAAGGGATGGCTCAGCCAGGGAACGATCCTAAGGGTTATTTGGCCACAGGTCAAGTTGGTTGATCCGGCTCGATCTCTATCTCTAATTAAGCATCAAATTGTAGTTTAAATATGTAATATTTTATATGTGTTTATTGGATATCTCAGTCAATTAATTTGATAAAATATCTGTAGTTTATCAAATCAAAAGATTAATAGGGTGAAATTCATATAATCTTACAAAAATAAAATAAAAAACGTCCGGGGATGACATGCCAACTGCTGGTTGTGGGTCTATTGTACATGTTTAGTCGTCAAGAGGGCAGCGACCTCCTCTGCACACCCTAAATCAAGTGTGTCACCTAATAGAACCAACAAAAAGAAAAGGTACTTGTGACCTAAAAATGTTGCTTCAGCAGTCATATAATAAGTTTCTTGTGTTCTTTTTTCCGTTGTGCATAGATCCAATATTTGATCGAGATGTAAAGTATTACAAGTTCATTACCGAAAAAAAAGTATTACAAGTTAACTTCTCTCTTTATTTTGTGAAGCTTAAACTTAGAATTAATTTGTATCTCACTTTAACTTCAATCTATGTCAACTCTCCTATGATACGCCCTTTAGGCTAGGCACAGGAGCATATCCCAATTGGACATGTAAGTGTCTCTGAATTACATGAGCCCCACTAGTGCTAAAAAATGATGACATAATTTCTTTGAGTTAATAAAACAGTTTATATTTCATGACTATTGAGTTTCATTATGATATAACTTTTGCATAATTTATTAGTTATTTCCCGGTGATTGCTTAACTTATTAATTTGATGCATGCATATAATTATAAGTTTGATTAATGTAAATTATATCTAATTACACGATGGTCTAATTAATTTGTCGATAAAAAATTAAATTATATAAATGTGATGTATAGGTACTCTATTATGTACACTTCGCTAATCTAATTGTCTAGTCTTTTGTATTCTTTCTTTTATATAGATGAGGGTGGTGTAAGCACATTTTATATAGCCGAAAGTTTGCCAACCTTGCATCTATTTATTTTCAATCATTAAATAACCGTAAAATTAACTTACCCTGCGATATAAAGTGTTCTAAGTTCTATGTATATGTTTCTCTTTAACGATATGCATAATCATTATGACGTGAGCATGATGGGTTTCAAAATCTGAAATTATGAACCATGATTACTAGGAATGACACCGTTGCACATACATGCTTATTCCAAAATTAATATTGGTTGATGAAAATTATTTGGTTTACAATTTCTATAACAAGTTTATTATTAATATGTTTATGTCTCCTAATATTTCATTCTATAAGTCCGCGTCACAATAATTCCGAATTTTGGCATAATTCACCATGCATGGTGAAGTTAATCACCGCGAATGCGGAAGGACAATACTATAAAAAAAATTTTTTTTTTATTAATTCGTATGGGCCAATTGCTCTGAACTTTATTTTGAAAATAGTTATAAATGTACAAATTTAAAGAAATAGAAGAGAAAAGAAAAGAGAAATGACTTTTGAGACTTCTACCAACTGGTAGCTTATACTCCAATAGAAAAGTATTTTGTAAGCAAATATAGTCGACTGCTCTGTAATGCTTCGAAAATGACACTTTGCACGCGACCAAATCGATATTCGACACGCAGCTCGATGCTTCCCGAGACACCACTTGCTTCTTCATTTTTAACCTACAACAAGAATATATATACCATTAAGAATTAATATCAATCAATGAAAGCTTAAAAACAATTAAATGAGGGGTCACATACTTAATTTAATCATGTGCAAGATCAATCGATTATGAGCTTGATTATCGATTTTAATCCATCATTGATCCTCAATTTGATCAACCACTGCAAGATACGTGCAGAAAAAAATCATCACATGAGCTTGCGCTATGTAAGTCATAACAATATGAAAGACACATTGTCATTCTTTAGGGTTCAACACTTAATTAATTTAATCATGATACAATGAAACACCCTAATTCAATTCTTAGCATGTCATACTCTATATGCATTTATAATAATATAACAATGACAATAATAATCTATCAATATCATCAATATATGTGTAAACATGACATTGCATAATTTTTATGCATCAATGTAACAATATCAATTAAGTTATTGTATCTTGGGACTTTAACCATTTTCATATCAATAATAATAACTAATATGAACACTCAATATATTAGACTTCCTAATGTTCAATATCATAACAATAGTGTCCATGTTATACTTATCTTTTTTGCTGCCATTTGATGATCGGAAGTTCCCTTTGTGACTTTCTCAATCTGTCCCCATATACCCATCCCCATATGAAGTCGTCCTCATTTCAATATGAGTCTTGCTCATTTCATTAACAATATGGATCCATGATCCACCAATAATAATATCGATATGATTTCTTGAATCATTTATCCATCAACCATCAAATGGACAACCCTATGTTCAATTCAATCAATTTTAGTGAGCCAATTACAATAACTGGAGATTGGGGTAATCTGACACCATATGTGATTAGCTAAACCACGGGATGCACTTGATCCCGTGAATCCCCTTTCGGAGATCCACCACCCCACGTCTGGATCAATAACAATATGAGGACGAATTCTCCAATTCGGCAAGCGCTCAATTCTATTCTCCAATTTGTCAATTCAATCAATCAATACATCAATACATTAACACTTAATATATTACGGCTAAGCATACAATACGTGAACTAGGTTATCAATCAATAGACTCAATTTTATAAATTCTATACGATAAAATGATTCTGGGTTAGAGTCGATCGACCCCTTCCTCAGGTCGATCGACCGACTCCCACATGGGCGTCGTCCAACTTGAGGGTCAGTCGAGCAATGCATTGACCGACTTCTATTCTAATGTCACTTGACATCGACCAACATGAGGGTCGGTCGAACTTCGCTTCTGAGGTCGTTTGGGTACGACAGACTTATGATCGGTTGAACCCAATGTCATCCAGACCCAATAGTCGGTCGAGTCTCCCCTGAGGTTGGTCGACCGTCTTTCGCGAAGTTCAGAAATATAAAAGTGAACCTAGGGTTTTCTCTAGGTTATCGATATAGGTCATTATCAATCAATTGGGATTTAATATAATATCATGCTCAATACAATAGAGTTTTTAGTACAATATTCATATGAACAAGTCTAACATATAGATGTTCCTAATTTCAATATATCATAACTACCACTCTTGAAACAAATAAGCTTAATGTCATTCATGACTTAACTTATCCTTTGAAGTAAGCATCACATATCATTTGGAATAACTTATGCTTGTTGTCCTCTTACCTTCTTAACAATAATTGCACCAATTTATCTTCTATTTAAGCACATATCATATGGCAATATAAAATTTCAGCATGTATCACAACTTGATAGTTCATCAATCCAAAATTCATAATTTTATTTATACAAATCCAAATAATAACTAAATCCATTTGAAATCATATTCATGCATCCTAAATATCAACTTGTACTCATACCTTTCCAATTTATATATATTTTACAAAATAGTCATTATATAGTTCGGAACAGCTTGACAGGTTTTGGTATTTAGGTCATAACTTCCTGAATACGACTCATAATTAGTTGAAACTAATTTCTATGCAAACTAGACTTCAATATCTACGATTTTACATATCATGCACTATTTTTGGACCAATATTGCCTAGTCAAACTGAATTCGAAAGTGAGGATACGAAATCTGGACAGAAATGGAAATATGTTGCTATGTTTCATTAACTATAATCATCCATATGGATCAATGATCTCTTATACTTAGCAATAACAATTATCTTAATCTATTCATAATTATAGATAAAAAAGATTAAGTTATTCCCTTACATACCTCTCTAAAGATTTCTATTTCTAATCAAGTATGCTGCTTTGAAGCCCCTTGTTCCTTCTTCTTCCTCTCCTCACCTTCAATCTCTATCTCTATTCACTTCTTCTCCATGGCCAGCTTCAGGTTCATCTCTGCTGGAACAATTTTTTGAGAGAAAAATCCTCCAACAAGGCTGCTCTTCTCTTTTATCTTTGGAGGGGGTGGATCTACCAAGGGTGAAGCTAATAAGTGGGTGTTTCCTTCACTAATTGGGTTGTTTTAGGGTCCAATGAGTGTCCATTTAAGTTCTGATGTGGAACCTCTCCATTTACAGGTATTACATGCTCACCGCTCAATGCATCTTTAGCGCCCGTTGATGTTGCCATAACATAGTTGTCTCAACAATTACATTCAACATCGTATCTATCAATTTTGCTCTTGTGCATTCTCCACGCAAGCGCTCACAACCCATGCGATTTTTGTGTGTGACGACTACCACAAGATATGTTAGTCTTGCTCTCATCGTAGTCATGCCAGCAGGGACCACAACGACCATTTTTCAATATCTCCCACTTGGCCATTATATATAGTCACTAATTGTTAGCACTCTCACTATCTATATAGAGCTTAACTAGAGTTGATATTAAAAGTCCACTATTCATGAATTTGTCATTATTAATAATCTCTCACTTGGTCAACATGATCACTAATTATGAACACTTCTATTATGGAGCTTAACTCGATATTGTATCTCGAAGTTCAATATTCGTGAATTTTAGGATTTAAATATTTCTCATTTATATCAAATTAACATATTCGATGAATGTTTCTGCTGCAATTTCTTTTCTATGAGAATTAGTCAATATATTAGGCACATAGATCATTGTTATTTCTTTTTTTAATACAGTGAAACTCAATGTCAATATACTTTTCTTTTTAACTATTGACTCCATTGTATATCAAGATTATTGTAGCTTATGATCACAATATATATAGGTAATGGTTCTCTAATCAAATTGAGTCTCGATTTAAAATAAAACACCAAAGTCATACTCCATAGGTAGATGTTATACGACAAGTAATATACTTAGACTCTTATGTGTCTTTAGCCACACATAATTATTTTTTTTACAATCCCAAGAAATGATTGTTCCACCCAATAGAAATAAATGATCTGATGTATATTTTGGATCATGTATATTACTATCGAAATTCACATTTGCATATCCTAAGGCTTCAAGTGTTTCAACTTGGTATGTTAACTTCAATTATATTGTGTCTTTCATATATCATAGTAAGATCTCCAAATGAGGATTTCCGACATTACTTTGAAAGTTGCTAACCATATTTATTGCATAAGCCCCATCAAATCGTGTACAAAGCATTGCATACATCAAATACCAACCATTTCAATAAATGGTTCCTCTAAGGATTTTTGTCCTACATTGGAACATCAATTTTTAATAAGTTTTTTTTTCTATCACAAGCGGTGTAGATGCCGGATTGCAACTCATTCCAAATCCTCATAGTATCTTATTAATATCCTGCTCCTAACTTAAACTCAAATTTCTTGAGTTTTTGTGTTGAATAATTTGAATATATAGTACATAATATAATTCTCTCATTTTTTGTCATTTTAAATTGGTTGCTCAATCAACTAACTTTATTGAGCATTATGACATCATTACCTGCAAACAAGATCATCAACGTACAATGATAATTCCATAAAAGTTCTCCCTTTCTTCTTGATGTTCATGATCCAATTTGTTCGATTTAATACTAAATTGAAATATCATCTTATGTAGTTTCAAGTACCATTAATAAGACTAAATTTGTTATATTTAAGTCATAATATTTTTTCATCTTATAAACGTTATTCTTTTGATTTATTACCTAAAATCCTTTGGTTGTCGCATATGTGTCTCTTACGGACAATCTTTATTTAGGAAAGTCGTCTTGACATTCATTTATAATAACTCCAAATTCATATATGTCATCGATCATCCTAAAAATAGTCACTGGATAATATTTTTTTTGTAAGTCTATTCACACTTGCTAAATATAACCATGACATCCAACCTTGTTTTGCACCTATCAAGAGAATTATTAATTTGATACTTTCTCTTAAATATCTATTTGAACCTTATAAATTGTTTGCCTTATGACAAATCACGTAATGCACATGCTCCATTTCTCTCAATTGAGTCAAACTCATTCTTCATAACAGACAATCACGATTTTGACTCAGTAGAAGCTAATATTTGTGTATAAGTAGTATTTTATAAATTGGAACCATCATGCATATCAATATCAATGGAGTAGCACGAAGTCTCGCACTCATAGAAAAAAATTATCCTGTATGTGGTGTCTAGGATTTCTTGGTGTCAGTTATACTCGTGAAAATAATGAATTCATCAACTTCTTCCAAAGATATGTCAATATGTGCAATCTCAACTCCCATTGTTGGATAGTCTAATGTGTCTTTGGAGTTAGCTCCACCTTCTCCTAAAATCGTCAAAGGATCGTCCTTCTCTTGAACATGATTTTTTTATTTCTCTAAAATAATAATAGTACTCTCTATAAGACCACTATTTGGGTGGAAGAAAATATATCTTAATACTTTCATTAGATTCAATAAACCTACACATTTTCATTATAGAGTACATCTTGTCCTTAAGCTATTAGAATTAATGTATGTATTTTACATCCTCGTTTTAGAATGTGATGTAATTCAGGCTTCCTACCATTATATAATTTAACATGATGCTGATTCTATGGACTTAGAGAGAATTTTATTCTATTTGCAGCTCACGATCATCAATGTCTCACCAGAAATTACATGTACATGTACCTTACTTCATTCACCAAGGTTCTATTTTTTTCGTCACACTATCCTGTCATGACGTATACGACATTGTAGTTTGTCTACTTATGTATTCGACAATGTAGTAGTTCTCAAATTCTAAAGAGTTGTACTCTCTTCCTTTGTCAAATCTTAAACACTTGATTGTTTTTTTCAAATTTTTTTTGCATTTGTCTATACCTTTTGAAAGTATCAAAGGCCTTCAATTTTTTTAAGAAATAAAAAATAATAAAATATAGAAAAAATCATCAATAAATATAATAAAATATTCTCTAACCATGTAAGTTGAAACACTCAATGGTCCACAAATATTGAATAAATTAGTTCTAACAAATCCAACGACTTTGTTCTAGTAAAAAAAAGGTTTTCTTATCATTTTTAAATTCAAGCAATGCTCACAAAACATTGACCTTGCACAGACTATGTTAGACACCAATTTAATTTTGATTATTTGTTCTATTTTTGAATTCTTTATGTGTTGCAATCTCTTATGCTAGAGATAATAGTCAGACACAAAAATATACTCAAAAGGGATATTCATTTGTTCATTGTTATTCTTTTACAATAGAAAGATAGAATATGTCATTACACATCATGTAGTATCATTACTCATCGTTCCATATTCAATCTATAAGTTTCAACACTCTCAACATTCAGATAGGTACTATTCTTCATAAAGATATTTTCTGCTCCTTTTTTTACTCTTTGAAGTCGATTAAGGTTTCCTTGGTCTTGATAATGTGGCGGGTCGCACATGAGTTAATCTGCCATCCCTATATA
>LTAE01005351.1:4001-28805 GCA_001647135.1 Pontederia paniculata
CAAGTCTTCGGTCGTCCGCTCTTCAACCTCGGGCTCCTTCTTCGGCTAAGTCTTCTCTGGGTGTCCACTTCTCCTTGGCATGCCCGCTCTCCAAACTCTGGTTTGAAAGGTTGCCTTCGGTCACCCATTCCTCATCATCGGGCGACCTCTCTAGTTAAGCCTCTTACTCTGGTCGTCTTTTCTTCAACTCTGGTCGACCAGTCAACCCCTGATCCCTTTTCATATATTATCCTTCATGCTTCTGCTCCTCTTCACATGTATTCTTCCTTCAATGTTGGTCGACCGCTTCATATGCTTAGGACGATCACTGCACACATGTAGTTCTTCTGATATATCTTCTGTGTGCACAGGTCGTCCATTCTTTTAGCTTTGGTAGACCTATCAACTACTGAACTTGACATATCCTGTTACAGAAATCAGCTCAATAAGTTCCTCAGTTCAAACTAAGTTCTCTTACAAATTTGTGATCATCAAAACACTCTCGGGATCCAAGATTTAACACTTTGCAAATCTATTTATGAATTAAAACAGGCTCCACGTGCATGGTTCCAAAAGCTACAATCTGCTCTTATTGCCTATGGTTTTTGTGCTTTTGCAACAGATTGTTCGTTATTTATGTTTCGAAAGCCAAGAATTCTTCTCATTATGTTGGTTTATGTTGATGATATTAACATCACTAGTTCTCATGTAGATCATATTACCAGTTTTATTTCATATTTAAGCCAGTTTTTTGCAATTTGTGATCTTGGCAATCTAAATTACTTTCTTGGTGTTGAAGTACTCAGAGATAACAATGGATTACTTCTCTCCCAACACAAGTATATTATGGATCTTCTTCACCGCACTGAAATGTCAAACACAAAACCAGTTTCCTCGCCTCTTGGATCTTCTACAAAATTAGTTAAGGATTCTAGCTCCTCCTTTGCTGACCCACACTTGTATCGACATGTGGTTGGTGCCTTACAATATTTGACAATTACCAAGCCTGATGTTTCCTATGCAGTCAGTCTTGTTTGTCATCATGCATAATCCATCCATAGATCATTGGCAAGTTATGAAACGAATTCTACGTTATTTACGGGGTACAAGTCTCATCTGGCTCCTAATCACACTAACACTCTATATGTTTTTAGTGATGCTGATTGGGCTGGGTGTCCTAATGATCGCAAGTCATTTGGAGGCTTTGCTGTTTTCTTTGGTACCAATCTCATCTCTTGGTCAACACGCAAACAAAGAATAGTCTCTCGTTCATCAATGGAGTCTGAGTATAAAGCCTTAGCATATGCTATAGCTGAGCTCATCTGGCTAAGGTCATTGCTCATGGAACTTGGTTTGCATATCACCTCTCCCCCAATTATATGGTGTGATAATATTGGCGTCACATACTTATCAGCAAATCTGATATTTCATTCGCGCACAAAGCATATCGAGGTTGATTATCATTTTGTTCGTGATGAGGTCTCCAATCGTCGTCATGTTGTTCGTTTTATCTGTTCCAAAGACAATCTTGCATATATTCTAACCAAGCCTCTTTCTGGTGCTCGCTTTCAGTTCTTACGAGACAAACTCAAGCTTCGATCCAGAGAAAGCTGAGTTTGCGGAGGCGTATTAGAAAATTTAATCTTATCATTTGTAAAAATTTGATATTATCTAGATCTGTTGTTATTTATATTTGTGATTATCTAGATTAGTTTAGATTAGATAATCATCTCTAGTTAGATTAGATAAATATTGGTGGTTACTCTTATGATACTTTCATGTACTATATATAGATGTACAGACTCACCAGTATTCATATAGAAAAATATTTTCTCCATTCTACTCTTCTAACATATCTTAATTAAAAAATTAGTTAAACCTCTCCTCTAATTAATTTAATACATTGTACTTTATCATGTAATTTGCTAAGAATATTATGATATAATGTTGTCTTCCCTTTGATTTGTGGTTATGAGTTAATAATTCAATAAATATATGATATTATTGTAGTTTGATAAGTATATTATTGTTTGATAAAGTGCCCACTTGCAGCCTAAAATTTCCTTCGAACATCACATGCATTATGCAAGATTCTGAAATGGCAAGAACAAAAACAAGTTGCCAAAACTTTTTAAGCTTTGTTTCTTTTATTTTCTATGGCTAATTAGTAATTTGAGGTTTCCTTAAAGTTTTTGCTCTTCTCTGAAAGCTGTGGAAATGATGTAGCAAACAAAGCATGGAGATGTGTTTAGACTTCTGTTGCTTAAAACACAAGAAATGTAGTGCAAAGGATGTCTTTTATAATGAAATGTTAGTTTTATTTTAGGGTCCAACGGAGGTGATACCTACTTAAATAGGTAATACCGTACTACTTATCTTAACAATCGTAGGATGTTTGATATACGATAGAGTTAACAACTTATAACAAACTATTTAAGAAAGAATATTTTATATCCATCGTATATTTAACATCTTTCAATTATTTTACGATAAGCAGTACGGTGCTACCTACTTAACTAAGTAGCACCTCCATTTTTCCTTTATTTTATTATATTTGAGTTATAACACATTCTTTTCTGCATAGCAAGAAGGACATTATTTGAATTTTGTGAGGGACAATTTTCCAATTCTACTATATAGGCAGGTTTGACGTAATTATAAATTTGAAATATAAATTATTGTAGTTAAAAAATTTGTTATGATTTTTATTTACAATAATTACTTTTCTTTAGTTTGAATAGACGTAAATGTAACTTTAAAAAATAAATTACATTGTTTGATTGAAATAAAAAATTAACATAAGTGTTTGGTTAAAATAAAATATTTATTATATATTAATAAATAAATAACTAAGTAAAATATAAGTGAAACTTAAAATAATTGTTTTATTTTTAAAAAAAATTCTTTTATTTTTTTTCTTATTTTTTATTTTTTGATGTAAATGCATTTTCAGCATAAATTTTCATGTGGTAATTGCAAATACTTGTTGTAGTCAATTATACATCAAAACAAACATGGGATTGGCATACGCGATAGTTGGAATTGTAATTACCACCAAATACATCAAATCAAATACAATTCATTCACTGGCCAATTCTGATCTGACCTTAAAGGCGTCTTTCAAAATTCTCTGAAAAAAAAAGATTGTTCATTTAAATTTTTTAAAGTAAAAAATGTTAAAGGAAATGTGTTTGTACATGTGGAAGTGGAACAGCAAAAACTTGGTGTCAAATGTAAAGTGTCTCTGCATCATTCTAAGGAAATAGAAACTCAATGTCAAATCAAAATTTTTACTACATGGTTTTCTGATTCAGGCAACTAGAGAAACGACTATATACTATTATTAACTATAGTACATAACCATACGACCCCAGAAAAAAATAGAAAGGAAAAAAAAGACTTCCTGCTAATTAATTTTGCCAATGGCGTGTAAGCCATTGACATACTCTTGATCATTGTTTAATCCATGGGAATCATGAACTGATTTGAAATTTTGCACATGTTGCAATGCAATTAATGGCTTCAAATCTTGTTTGAAGATGGGAACTAGATCAGAACTTGAGCCGGGTCTGACAAACAAATCGGTGCAAAAAAAAATGATAATGATAGTCAGAACTAAGTTTTGATCAAAACTTACGTGTTGCAAATGGCAAGAACTTAACTTGGTTCCAACTAAAGGCTAAAACCAAATTTCTCCTTTTTTTTTTCTTTTCAATTTTTTTCAACGTTCTTTTATTGCTTTTATTTTTTACTTTCTTTTTTCTTAAGTTTTTCTTGAGTATTGTACTTTTATATTATCTTAATTTTTTAATTAGATCATCCATCTAATTAAGTCACTTAATTAAAATATTATTACACTAATTTATATTATTATATTTAATTATGATATTATTTGACATCAACTTTTCTTTTTTATTATAATATGAGTTTTTTACGTTATATTATTTCATTTAATTAAAATTAAATTAAAATATTATTTGCTCATTTTTTTATTTATTTTGTATTGTATTTTTTGTTGGTTCGACTTTAATCAAATCTTAATTATTTTACTTAATACATGAAGTTATTATTTGATATAATAATACATTAAATTATATTTTTATATGTAAATAAGTTATTAATTGATATTTTATTTTTTGCTTTTATCTTATTTTTTGTTCTTACATTGCATTTCATTTTTAACTTTGTTTTTTGTTGTTACATATTTTTTCTTATCTTAATTAGTTTTTAGTATTAATTTATTTTTTAGCTCGTTCTTGATCAAATTATAAAAAGTTATATTTAATATGTAAAGGTATTATTTAATATAATATTACATTAAATTATATTTTCTTATTTAAATAAATAAATTATTATTAGTAGTATTTTAACATAATTTATTATAAAATACTCAATAATCATCTAAAATAAATAATAATCAATTATCATAATTATATATTTAATTTAATATTTTTTTGTCTTTTTAAAAATATAATTATTCGTTAGTTCTAGAAGTTCATCTAAACACCTATCGAACTAAAACATCTAATCAATTTTTTAGTTCTTCATTATTACACTTTTTCATCCAAACACTACATCAGAATTATAATAATATTTATGCAATTGAAATAATTATTTTTATTTAAACTATCTTTCAAATGAGTAAACAAAAATGTCAACTCATTTAAAATTATCGTTAATTAGCTTATAATAATAACATAAAACAAATAATTGAATTAATATTATTTTATAATAAAAAATTAATATAACGTGTTGTTTAGATTATATTTGCATTTTATTATTTTACCAGTTATAATAAATTATAATATTAATCATTAATCAAAGAACATAATGTACGTTTCTCCTTTTTCAATTTTAAATATTTATATTAAGTTAATTATTTTTTGGTATGACTTTGTTTGCTAATTCATCCTTAATAAAATTCTAAAAAATTGTTTAATATGCGTCATTATTAATTTTCTTGTTTAAATGAGTAAATAATAATTATTATTAGTTGCAATTTTTAAAGCAAGTTTATAATATTAATTACTTTAGTAAGCATATAAAATACATAATAATAAATTATAATATATATATATAATTTAACTATTTTTGTCTTTTTAAAAAAATAAAAATACTTTAGTTCTAAAAGTTCATCCAAACACCCATCGAATTAAAACATCTAATTAATTTTTTAATTTTTCATCATTACACTTTTTTATCCAAACACCAAATCAGAATTTATCTATTTAATCGATTAGTTCTTGAGGACTAACAAGAACATAAGTTCTTGCATCCAAACGACACCATATGTTACAGTACTTGCAGGTTTGTTTCATGTTGCAAACTAATTCCTAGTTTTGCTCCAAATGACACAATGAATTCACCTCCTTTCTCTCAGCGAGGGCATGCAAAATTGATTTGTTCCTGGCAAATGGATTATTCTGTATAAAAAGCTGATTGCATATTGGTGTTGATATGATAATAATGCTGGTGGAATAGTAGGAGAGGAAGGTACCGTGTGCAGCTTTCTGATTATTCTGTCAGCATAAAGGCGCATTTGAGAAGCCTTTCTTTAGTTTTTTTACGACAATTTTTATCTACCCTAATTAATTTTATAAGAAAAATATAATTGATAAATCAAGTTTGACCGAGTGACCAAGGATCTAGTAGTTCCGAATTTAAATCTCAGAGTCATCAATGTAGTCAAAGAAATGTCATTTTTGCTCTTTCATCTCGACTCCAGATTAGTCAGGTGCTAATAATCTTGGACACTACTTTCAAAAATAAAAAAAAAATTATTGATAAAAAATTCATCATTAGAAAAATAAGTCATACTTTTTCAAAATTTAACAAAGCAACTTGGTGAACGCAGCCTTTATGTGATTGACTAGGAAGAAAAAAATAAGTGTCATCTGATTTTTTTTTTATTTTTTTTCTAGAATATAAAATATATATAGTTTCTTCCTTTTCTTAATTTCTTTTCTTCATTTTTTTTTCTTTTTTATTTCAGCACTTCTCTATCTTCTTTCTTATTTAACAATCTTTCTCCTTTTTTTTCTCTCATCTTTTTTTTTCATTTTATCTCTTTTTGTCTTTCTTTCTCTCTCCTCTTAATCAACTTTTCCCCTCCTCCTACTATTTCATATTTCTCTCTCTACTTTCTTTTAATTGGTTTCTCCTCTTTGTTTTCCCTATTATATTATAATTCCTTTCATTTTTTTTTCCTTCTTTTCCCTATTTCATCTCATAGTTTTATCCTTACTATCATATTCTTCATTCCAGAATTAAACATATTTTCTAATTTTATTTTCAACAATAGCAAATAGGAAATAAAAATTATAAACCAATGGAAATGAAACACATTTTCTTGAACCAAACTCACCCTAAGATTTCTTAGTCATAAGATTCCTGAGAAATCAACTTGAATCCAGATTCTTATTGCTTGTTTAGTAACATAAACTTTTAATGTTTGTTCAATTTATTTCTAAAGTCAAGGTTACTATGGTTGAGCATGACCAGGACCGACTCAATTATTTCGAATTGGTCTGATCCGAATTTTCGAGAATTTTTTTGATCCGAAATATAATCGGGTCGGGACCGGATCCAATGAGCCAATCCAATCCAAGTCGGGACCGGATCCGGGCTCAAAAAATTTCGAATTTAGTTAGACCTGATTATCTTATATTATAATATATAAATATATTATAAAATATATATATACATGTAATATTTACATATTATATTATAACTTTTCTTTTAAATATTTAACGCATAAGCTGATTTTATTACTAATGCATAATAAAAAAAGTTTATAGTTACTAATAATTAATATTGAAAAATATTAAAAATTTTAATTTAATTTTAATATAATAAAAAATAAAATTGGGTCAATCGAGTCGTCTTAATTTTATTTTTTGTTAAATCGGGATGACCCGGACCCGGTCGGGACTGGGTCGAAGTTCGGATCTCATTTTTTAAGACTCGGTCAAAATCGAGTTCGGATCAAGCTAGCGTGACTCGATCCCGAACTCGATTTTGCTTTACAAATTAGATGATGAAACCTATTATTAAAAATTAAGCTGATTTTCTATATATGGTCAAATATATTTCGAGAGATATTTGAGGGAATGCAAGATAAGGAGGCAGTGAAGCGCCGGTCCTAATGTGGTATGAGGCGGGCAGCCTCCGGGCAAGAGATACTTGACATCATCCAAGTTGGCGAATTGGCATGCATATATATACACACGTCCAAATATATAATTGTACCGGGGGGGGGGGGGGGGGGGGGAGGGAGGGGGGGTTACATACTGCATGTCTAATTCCACCAACATGCACCACTAACGTTCCAAAGGATAAGTGCATGTGGATCAAATCAATGCATACATGTCTTATTTGCAGTCTTAGAAAAGATATCTTATTTGTTAACAAGGCTTGTTAATTCAACATGTTTTGGATCTGATCGGTTTAGTTGTGGATACGATGGAACAACGCCCATTCTGGACTATTCTTAATTTGCTTAATATAGAAAATATTATTTTACAGAAATTAGATTTAAACACTCATGCATCCAAAATTGTCGCAATCAACTCAACATTTTGAAAAAGAAAAAACGTGACAGCCGTTCCCTGAAAGACATGGCAGATCGCACTCAGAAAGCTGTGCATGGACTCATCCGTCCACTGCTTCCTTTTGTTTCAGCCCCACCATTATAATTATTATTTCTAATTATTAACATGTCTAATATATAGAATTTTCATGGATATTACGCAAAAGGTAATTATGCACTATACTTTTTACATCATTTTTTTCCAAAATGACTATTTCACGGGTTTACATTATTATAGTATGTGAAAATTAAATTTACTCGATCATATATATGGCCCATCAATTATACGTATATATATATATATATACATATATATAATTTGAATGCTTATCTTTCAGCTTTTCTTATACATGTACCCTCGAAAAGATAATTCAGCATACTGTTTAATGGATAGAAACACTTCAATTGTTTGAGGAGTAATACATGTCATCATACCTCAAGGTCAAACTAAACGATCCAATAGGTTAAATGTGACAATATTTAATCAACTTTTAATAACATAACCATCGTACTATGCATGTCTGAATATTGTTTATTGATCAGGAGCGTAGTCAAAATATAACCAACCAACTCTCATTATTAATCAACAGTCGGAGCCTCTGAGATTGATGAGAACTCAAAATCACATTAGACAGCCCTAAAAACCTACCTCAGCTGAATATATATTATTATCTTACTTGAATTATTCTAACTTTTTTCTATGTTTTTGTTGTATTAATTTAAAAAAAATAGACCCTTTTATGTTTATTTTTCTTGCTAAAGTAGAGTGAAAACATATTGTAATTCTTCTTCTTTTTTTCCTGACAAAGACACCTCCTGCAATTTTGTCACAGAATCTCTATTTCCATTCACTGGCGTCCTAAAAAAGTTTGCTCCAAAATTGCTTAACATTTTATGATACAATAATAATAAGTCAAATTATTCTAATCATTAACATACATAATATAAATGTAATGCTTTTTTCTACAAAATTGGAGGCTCATTTATGCCTGATTTAATTTTAGTATTATTATTTTCTATGTATTATATGCTTATTTTCTCTCTATAAAAGAATCCTACTACTTTTTGGTATAATATTATTTTTCATCCATCGTAGTCTTTTTTTTTTAATTTTAGCATTTTTTATTCTTTTTACATGTTCCACAATTTGCTTTCAATTACTTTTCGAGCTTTCATTTTTTAAGAAAAATAATATATTTTGTACAATCTGACTTATGATTTACGTCAACTATTATTATATCCTCAAACATTAACAAGGTTTAATTATTTTATTTTGCTAGTGTAGCTCAACAAATATTTAAAAATAACTTAAATTTAATATCATGACAAAAAACGTGAATTATTTGCTCATAATATTTAACTAAATAATAATTAAGTAATTAAATATACGAGAAAAAAAGTTATACCAAGAAAAAAAAGTTCATTCACTTATTCACATGTGTCTGTTGACCTTTTAACGGAAAGAGGTATAGTTAAAGAGGTTAAATTCTTGGTAGAAGTGTAGTTAATTGGGAAGAAGTGTTATAATTTTTTAATATAATAAATTAAATAAGAATAAAATAGATAAAATGAAATAACATTAATGGTACTTTTTTTAAATTTATTTCTAGACGAAGGTTATAAATTAGATGGTGATTCGAGAAAAGTCACGGAAGTAATCGACAGTTGCGCTGATTTTCAGGGCTGTAAAGTAATTTAGCCATTTGATTAAATTAACTCGTTAAGACTGTTAAGTAAAGGTTGGATGTTAGCTAGTGTTTGGTAAAGTTTTTAGCCTGTAGAACTTAGAAATTCAAAAATTTATTTCACATTTAACCTTCTAATTATAATATCTTTCTCTTATATTGTTTATATAATATTTTGTTAGATAAATCTCAATTAAATAGTATGAACATAAACAAAAAAAAGTATTTTTTTTTTATTTTATGTACGGATATCATAAAATTTTAATTGGAAATAAATTAATATACATTAAAAAATTAAATACATATAATATTGAAAATTGAATAATTTTTTATTTCATGTTTATTTATGTCATTTTACACTCTTAAATTAATTCAACAGCTAAATTTAGGGGTGACGTGGTTAACAAAATAATCGAGCTATTAATTGTTTAAGCTTTTATCCAATTAACTAAACTGAATTATCCAATTTTAAAATGGTTCGGTTAACAATAGATAATAAGTTCCTTAGGACGGTTGCGGATAATTAATCAAAATTTTGATTAAAATCGATGTTAATCGATAACTAAAATAGTTATATTATTATATAAATTTATATTATTTGTATATTAAAATTATACTTTTTTGTGTTTAATGTTGAAAATATAATTTTATAACTTAATGTCATACTTATATTTTTTATGATAAAAACTCTAGGAAAATATTGAAAAAGATATGTGCACATATTAAAATAGGAACAACTATGTGAAAGTTTTAAAGTCAAATTATATGCACTGAAATTCAAGTTTACATTTATCTATATTAACTTTAGATCGAGGTTGAGACATGAATATATTAATTGAAGCTAATTCTGCTATTTTTTTTTTTGGACATGCAAAAATTATCTCATTTCGATTACAAAATAGTGAAGGTCTATAAGTTTAAGATAAAATTATATGCACTGAATTTTACATCAATATTTGAATTTATTTTCATCTGATTTAGATTGAGACATTATAAATGAAATATAGATAACTTTCTTAGCTTTCCAAAAAAATCAAGAATCACATCAATCAGATATTGATGCAGAAAGTTATTTTCAAAATAGTGCAGGTCTATCAAACTGATTTAGGAGAAACGATCAATCAGTGTCCTGAACCGATCAATCGGTCTGATGAATTGTGCAAGATATATAATAAAATTTCATAATGGTCGATTGGTTTGTTAAAACAGTTGACCGGTCTGGCCTATCAAAACGACGACCAGTGCAACTCTAATGACTATATTTTGACAGAACGATCGATTGGTAGATGGAGCAGTAGATCGATGATGATCTAAAAAGTTCGAAGAGCTAATTTTCTTGTGTCAAATCAAAGAAAAAAGTATGCAACGACTATATCAAAGACAAAAAATTATAAAAGAGTGTTTTGAAGGTTACAACACAAGCAACTAAGAAAAAATCAAGTGATAGCAAAACTTTCACTCATCTCCCCCTATTCCAAAAATATTACCAAGTTATAAAAAATAATATAATTGCGTCAATATACTAAATTAATAATTTTTGGATTGTTAAACATCCAAAAATATCAAAAATATATAATGTGATAACATTTCATTTTCACATTTTGGCCAAGACAATCAGGGTTACAGTAGTGGGAGCATGTCCTTGATTATCAAGGTGTCAATTAAGGAATCACTACACATTCGCCTCGTCACCAAAATTGAAAAATGTGTCATCTTGTCATGTGAACATAGTAAATTTTGGAGATTGTGTTAACAGTGCATCAGGTAAGTTGGAGAAGAGTGGAAGAATCTAGCTCACTTTAAATCCATCTTCTATAAGGCAGACTTACCTAGACGTGCACATAATGTCACGCACCACTCAACAAAAAATACTATTGTAACTATTATATATTTAAGATGCCTTAGTCCTATTTGAACTGCCTATGTTTCATTATCATATTACACTTAGGTTCAAGTCATTATTAAAAAATAAATCCTAAGTTCATGAAACATTTCACAATTATATTCATCACATTTATGCATAAAACACATATTACATAAATGACATATGAACTTTTCAGGCATACAAATAATCACATAATTCATTTTAAAAAAATGAAAAATTATTTGTTACATGCTTGATAAAAATATATGTATAATAATAAGCATGTACGTAACAATTTGTTACAATTACATATACATACAAGATTATATGTCGCATGCTTTAAAATAATACATACATGTATAACACTAGACATATTATGAATTATCATATAAATTTTCATAAACATGAAAAAATTACTTTGTCACATGCCTTAATTACATGTATGTAATTTTGAAAATATTTATACAACAATAAGTTAATATTGTAATATCATACATATATTTTCAAAATTAGTTATTGCATAGTTTTTTGTATACATTAAAAATATGCAATGTTATGCGAGAATAATTCTGTTACACAAAAACTTCAAAAAATATGTCAGAAAATGCACAAATGATTTTGTTCATATAAAACATTTGTCATATCAATTTAGTAACATAAATAAGTGTAACAATCTCAACATTTTCTCAAAATCATAGTTGCATGCTTCAAATGGAAAAACATTTCATATATGTGTTTACAATATGATTATGTCAATATAACAAAATATAATCATATATCATGCATGATTTGCATTATTAATGTTGCACATAATGACACGAATCATAACACTTTAAATCATGATCATTTCAAAAATGCATGAATAATATGGCAGACAATATTCTAAAAAATATATCTAATTTTTCAAAAATTATTATGACACAATTATATGCAAAATAATAATTATGGCATCAAGTTGCAACAATCATAATAGTGCAAAAAAAAATACAATACATCATTAAAATGTTATGCTCAGCCAATGTTGTCAGAACCGAACTGGACATCGACTCGGAGGAGTCTTCATGTTAGGTTTAACCGGTCGAATCGATTAAATCGAACAATCGAACCAGATACTATTAAAAAATATTAAATTATAATATAATTTATAATTTAGATAAAGAATAAAAAAATGATTAAATATGAAAATATTTTTCAAAGTTATGATTAATTAACATTTTATTTGATACAAAATTTATTAATAAAAATATATTTTAAATAATTATTTATTCAAACACAAATATCAATTAAAGAAATTCATTTATAATTAAAAATAAAAAAAGAAAAAAAAATAAAAAATGATTTAAAAGGCCTTGAACAATAATTTTTTCAAGTCCATTTACTCCCAAAGCTCACTTCCTTCTTTTCAACACAATTTTTCTTTTTCTTTTTTTTCTTGAACCGGCCGGTTCATTAAAATGACCGGTTCAAGTGGTTCAACCTCTATTTTTTCGATTATTTATCGGTTTTGACAGGTCTAACTTATTGCCCGATTTTTACATCGAACTATGACCGGACTAGGCTCCGGTGGACGATCGAACCGGCCGGTCCGGTTCTGACAACATGGTGCTCAGCAATACAAGACCCAAAAAATATTTTATAATTTTCTGGAGCCAAAACAAACAATTTTTACATTTTAATATAATTTTCTCAAAATTTTCCTAATAATACTGTAATTTTCAAAAAAAATATAACTGTTAAAAAAATTCTGAGGACTTGCGGGCCAAATCCCGTGCGCGCGAGCCTGGCTGGCACGCTCTTTCTATGCAACGCGCACGGGGCGCGGGCCAAGCCCGCACGCCTATGCACTTTCATGGTTGTGTCCCTTATTTTTTTAAATTCAAAGAGTCCTCATTTTTTTAAATAAACAGTATATATCCGAGAAAAATTATAAAAAAATGTGTACTGTATCTTTTGTTGATAATAGTACAATTGACAACGAAAAAGTTTAATTTTTTGTTCTTCGGTTATGGTCATATAACCGAAGGTGCAAATTTAATTAAATTAATTTACACAACCAAAAATAATAAATAACGAGAAAAACTTTCATGGCTCTGAGACCACTATAATTTTTTTTATCGGTTACATAAAGAGGTCAGTGGCCTAATACAAGAAATAGAAATAAATTAGTCCCACATGAGACTTCAATCTGTGATCTCTACAAGAAGTAGCAAGGTGTCAACCACTCTACTAAGAGTTAGTTGGTGATATCACTATAAGTTTTAGAAGGACTAATATGAATTGGTATTATAAATACCTCGCAATGGAATACAAGTTTTTTTCACGTTCAACTGTTGTGTTTATATCGTCGTTGGGGCCTTAATCACAGCAGAAGAAGACCACTTGTTCACATTCTAATATACCACGGACTCAAGAAGTTTGGACAGCAACACAATAACTAAAACTTGTACCTACACACGAAGGCGGATCCAAGGGGGTGCAGGGGGTCACTGGCACCCCCTAGATTGCTAAGACTACCGGTTGATTCCTACTGTATTTTTTTATTTATAAGTATTTTTTATACTTTTTTTATTTTCTTGTGTATTATTTACCTTAAGTCAAATATTGTCTAATATTGTTCTAAATTGGTATTATACTACAATTTGTAAATCAAAACTATTATTTATGTACTACATTAGATATTTCTACTTATTAATTTATAAGTATATTATACGTACAATTATAATTTTATTTCATGCCTAGAAATATATTTTCCAATTTTACATTTTTTTCACATGGATCTTTTAGATTTTTCCTTGCTATAATTATACAAGTATTATTTTGTACAATAACATTTGTCTATATCACATTATATATTTGTACTTAATATTTTTTTATAGTTTAGATTATTTCTCGCTTGTAAAATATGTTCTTTTATAATTAATAGTGAAACTAAATAAGATTTATAAAAAAAGATAATGCCCACTATGAAACATATCTCAATGTTGTTATTTTTTCGTTAATAATTCATAGTAGTTTCTATAAAATTATGTATTTTCATGAAATGTGCTTTCTTTTTTATCTTTAATATTTGAAAATGAAAAATTAAACTAATGTAAATAACTTGTGTTAGAATAAAAAGTGCAAAAAATATTGAAGTCTATAACTAAAACAATATTAATATTCAAAATAGTTTATTTATTATATTTTATATCAATATAAGTAGTTTCTATAAAATTATGTATTTTCATGAAATGTGCTTTCTTTTTTTATCTTTAATATTTTAAAATGAAAAATTAAACTAATGTAAATAAATTGGGTTAGAATAAAAAGTGCAAAAAGTATTGAAGTCTATAACTAAAAAAATATTAATATTCAAAATAGTTTATTTATTATATTTTATATCAATATAATTGTAAAATTATTGAAAAAAAATATGAATAGTTGTGCACCCGCTAGATTCAGACCCTAGCTCCGCCACTGCCTGCACATTAATCCAATCAACATCTACAACTCGGTGATAGGAGGCTATACTTTGTGTGCAGGCGAGTTATGGTAACTACATAGCAGTTACATATAAACTGCACTATGCAGTTTCACGCCATGCACAACCGTAACATGTAGTTGTGTTTATTACCCATGAAGGGCAGCTGTTAGTTGCAACAATATATGATAAAATTTCATAGTGGTCGACCGATTTGTTAAAACGTTCGGCCAATCCACTATAGTAGCGAACATACCTGGCCATCAAAAGGATTGATCGGTGCAGAGAGAGCGATTTGATCGATGCGACTATAATGGCTATATTTTGACAGAACAGTCGACCGGCAGATGGAGTGATCAATCGGTGACGAGTTGAAAAGTTTCAAGATCTAGTTTTATTGTATCAAATAAGAAAAAATATGCAACGACTATATTGAAGAAAAGAGACTATAAAAGAATGTTTTGAAAGTTACAACACAAGCAACTAAGAAAAAATCATCTTGCAAACTTCCAAAAGCACAAGAGTACTTTGAGTCAAAATTTTCAATTTTTTTCTCCATTTCTCTTATTCTTAAGTGATTTTATCTTATAAAAAAGAGATTTAGTGAGAAGATTTCTTTGTAATGTTGAAAATGACTTAGCTTCGTTGTAAGATAGGTTCACATATAGCCTTTTGAACGGAAAAAAAGTGTGATATTGTGAGCTTTCTTGGAGAAAAGATCTCGTCTACCTTTTGAAACGGAGAAATGACAAGTTTGGTGTAATTGAGTCTTTCTTGCCATACGAAGAAAAGTTAGTGATCTCCGACGGTCTCGAGGTCGAGAAGTCGGAGCGAGAATATATGTCAAATTGGGGACTGAACCTCGTCAATAATTTATTTATCTTGAGTTTGATATTTCTCTTTTACTTGTTTTACTTATTATTTTACATTAATTTTATATTACTATGGTGTTTATTCACTACAAAGTGCTTTTAAATTTGAGTTTTACGATAAAATAATTTTTAGCTTCTGTTTTTTTTTATTTTTTTAAAATCGGTTTAAGATTCTATTACACCAATTCAACCTCCCCATGTTAATGTCAAGTGATCCTATATTTAATCACCTTTTCCTTTTCTATCATAATTGTTCATTACTTTATCTTTAAATCATTGCACCACTAACGATTCCAAAGGGATAAGTGTGGATCAAATCATTGCATACATGTCTTATTTGCAGCCTTACAAAAGGCATCTACGTAGATATGTAGGTGTTAATTCAACATGTTTTGGATCTGATCGATTTAGTTGTGAATACGATCGATCAACGCCCATTTTGTACTATCCTTAATTTGCTTAATATTAGCAAATATTATTTTACATACCCCTTTCAGAAGCATGAAATTAGATCTTAAACATTCATGCATGCATCCAAAATTGTAAAATGAAAAAAAAAAAATCGTCGTAATCAACTCAATATCTCCATGCATGCATGCATTCATTTTGGACAGAATTTTATGCACTTTTTGTATCAAGAGCGGTCACCTCATGTCTCTTACATCTTTTGTATTAAGACTCTAAATAAAATTACTATATATTTTTATTTTTTTTCTTTAATTTTTTATGTATAAATATGCATTAATAAAAACGTTTTAGGAGGGGTCCGTACATGTATTATAACTGTCAATTTTTTATGTCAATTTTTTCCAGTAATTCGATTAATTTATTAGCACTTAACTTTTGAATAAATATGATAAAAAAAATTCTGATCAAAATAACATATTTAAAATTTAAATTCAAAATTATTAATCTTTTTTTTTACGAAACACAATTCCGTTATAACTGTGTCAATCATAATTTATTAACATCATCATCAAAACCTTAACCTTACTTTTGCTCAACTCTGACAAATAAACTTATCAGAACCGAAATGATGTTCGTATGACTCCATTCTCACATGTGTTCTAGAAAAAATTGGTAGAACCACATTTCTATTTTTTATTTGACATCTCTCTCTCTCCCTCCCTCTTTCTTCTCGGTTTTTGACATATTATTATTTTTTACTTCAAAATTAACATAATATAATTAAAATTAATTAATAGCATAATTATACAATTATTAATTAGTTCATTACGTTTTTGTTGCATTCTTTACTTATTTTTAATCTAGGTTGAACACAATATAATACATAACAATAATTTCATATTATTTATTACTTTATGCTTTTTAAATCATTATATTATGTTAAACTGAATTTTAAAAAAAATAATTATCATAATTTTTATTTCAATTTAACATTTTATTTTTATTAATAATATATTTGATCTTTCTTATTCTCTATATAGATATAGTTTGAATGCATATCTTTTCAGCTTTTCTTGTACATGTACCCTTGAAGAAATAATTCAGCATACTGTTTAATTGATAGGACACTTCAATTGTTTGAGGAGCAATTAGTAGATGTCATCAAACCTCAGGTCAAACTAAACGATCCAATAGGTTAAATGTGAATATTTAATCAACTTTTTTTCTTGGAAAATAATATAACATAATAATCGTACTCATGCATGCAAGTGTTAATATTGTTCATTGAGGAGCGTAGTCAAAATATAACCAACCAACTCTTATTAATCAAGAGTCAAAGCCTCCGAGATTATTATCTTACTTATGAGAACTCAAATCACATTAGACAGCTCTAAAAACCTACCTCAGCTGAATTTATATTATTATCTTACTTCAGTTATTCTAACTTTTTCTATGTTTTTTTTTGTATTAATTTAAAAAAGATAGACCCTTTTACGTTTATTTTTCTTGCTAAAGTAGACTGAAAGCATATTGTAATTCTTATATTTTCCTGACAAAGCCATCTCCTGCAATTTTGTCGGAGTCTCTATTTCCATTCACTGGCGTCCTAAAAAAGTTTGCTCCTACCTGCAAATTGCAAGGTCGATCTGTCATGGACCCTCTCCCTCTTCCCATGTTTTCAACTGTTAGAACACCATCCGTTCTGGTTCTAGAGTCTGAATTTTCAGCTCAAACTATTACCTGACCCTCGGTATGAACTTTTATAGCCGTTTTACTCGTGGATTATTTGAATCAATTTCCTGTTCAATCAGAACCACAACTTGCACCAATGTATATATGTATATATAGGTGTGTGGCCTTCTTAGGTTGCACATACACCAGCCCAGCTTAAGATTAAGCAGTGCTTAGTGATAGTATTGTTCCAAGTGCTCATTGCATCAAGTCTTTGATTCTCTTGCTAATGGCAAGGATCAGAGCCTTAGTTCAACTCTTGACCGCCCTCTCAGCAATTGTTGCTACTGCAATTGGAAAGGAAGGCACAGTTGCAAATCCGCCCGCTATCTACGTCTTCGGAGACTCAACCGCCGATGACGGTAACAACAACTTGCTGCCGGAGTACGCGCCTAAGGCCAACTTCCCTCCCTATGGAATCGATTTCCCTGGCGGAGTCGCGACCGGAAGGTTCTGCAATGGATTCGTCGGTGTGGACTATATAGGTAATTAAAGGTCTCATGACCATGATGAATTCTGTACTGTAATGTACATGTATCAGTCATGGTGAACTCTGATCAATTTCGCGCCCATTACATGGTCTGTAACAGCCAAAGGCTTGGGCTACAAGATGGGTCCGCCGCCTTTCGCCTCTGTCGGCGACGGCATGCCAAGCCGAGGCGTGAATTTTGCATCTGGCGGATCGGGGATCCTTGATAGCACTGTAAGACTTTGCTGCATGGCAAACGGAGCTTTAAATTTTTGATGTTGTCAGTATTATGGGAACTAATGACAGCATCTGTGGATCATCAGGGGGGGCATGTCGTCATCACCATGGATGAACAGATCAACAACTTTGCTGTGGTCAAAGAAAAGATCACTGCAGTGATGGGGAAGAACCTGACTGAAGCCTCCCTGGCCAGGTCCATCTTCATATTTAGCACTTTCAGTAACGACATCTTTCCAGCCTTCTACAACAACAATCCTACGAATGACACCGAGAGAGATCAAATCATCATCCCCGTACTTGACAAATTCAAGTATCAGCTGTCGGTAAACATATACATATTTATGTCATGAGTCATGTAGCAATCTTTCCACGGAAAAAGATAGTGTACTGTTATTCTGCTGTTATTGCTGGTGGGCTAATTTGATCATTTTATTGCAAGGCACTATATTTATTAGGAGCCCGAAAATTCATGGTCTCCGGCACGGGGCTGCTCGGCTGCATTCCGGCCATCAGACGGCTCGATCCTTCGGCCGGCTGCAACGAGGGTCTGAATGTTCTGTCCATGAGGTTCAAGAATGCCACCAAGGACCTCTTGGAGGAACTCAGTTCAACTCTTGCCGGATTCACATACTCCTTCGGCGATGCTTACGAGATCGGTTTGCTTGTAAATGCTGAACCTCATCGATTTGGTGCGTATCAAATTCGTCTCTGATCAAGCCATGAATTCTCAGTATCTGCTCACTCTTTTTTTTTTTTATCAAATTTTGGGCACCTTGCAGGACTGAAGGAGCTGAAAGCTGCATGTTGTGGATCCGGGAGACTGAATGCAGAAGCCTGGTGCTCTGCAAACACTACAGTCTGCTCTAACCGCAGACAATATTACTTCTGGGATATGATTCACCCAACTCAGGCTGCTTACAGAGTTGCTGGTAAACTGTTTCTTCATGGGTCACCTCCATATTGCACTCCTGTCAATGTTCGGCAGCTGGTGTTCCAGTAACTAAGAACTCTGGTCAGGAAGTGCTTCCACGAAGTTGTCGTATAAATAAATATGAATCTGTATTTAATTCCAGAAATTAAGATTCATCTGTAAATGCTTGAAACCGTGCCAATTGTTTTGTATTGTCGATGTCTGTCATTATTTGAGAATTTTCTCAAATATCTGGAATAAAAGAAGAGGAGTTTCATTAAACCATTCCTGTGCTACTATTTTTTCAGATAGTTTATATTATTATATTATTGTAATTTGCTAAGAATATTATCATATAACGTTATCTTGTCTTTGATTTGTAGTTATGAGTTGTTATTTTCAATAAGTATATGACATTAAATATTATAACATTATTGTAGTTTGTTAAGTATATATATATATATATATATATATATATATTATTAATTATTTTATTAGTAATCCAAAAATTCAATGTGAATTCAAGATCTTTATGAGTTGGTGGTCGATTCGGTTGTGAGATAATATAAGGTTGGTCGATGTTAGAATAAGACGAAACTATTGTTGTGCTCAAAATATATCCAACCAACTCTCATTATTAATCAAGAGTCAGAGCCACCGAGATCGGAGAGAACTCAAATCACATTAGACAGCTCTAAAGACCTACATCAGCTGAAGTATATTATTATCTTACTTGAATTATTCTAACTTTTCTATATTTTTGTTGTATTTATTTAAAAAAGATAGACTCTTTTATGTTTATTTTTCTTGCTAAAGTATACTGAAAACATATTAAAAAAATTTATGATAAAAATATAAATATAAATATATTGTTCTTCAAAATTTAAGTTTTTAAGATTATTGATAGCATATCTAATTTAACATCCTATCAGATTGCTCATATTAAAAAGTAATTTTCTTTTTTAATTGTCCACGTGTTAGACTTTGAATTAAACTAAAATTATTAAAGATCCACACGCGAAAAAGATGATTAATAATATAAATATAAAAATATTATTTTTTTATCGATTTAAGCTTCTAAAATTATTGATATCTCATCTAATTTAAGAAAAGACATCTCCTACAATTTTGTCACAGAATCTCTATTTCCATTCACTTAACCGTCAGTATGAACTTTTATAGCCGTTTTACTCGTGGATTATTTGAATCAACTTCCTGTTCAATCAGAACCACAACTTGCACCAATGTATATGTATAGGTGTGTGACCTTCTCAGGTTGCACATACACCACCCCGGCTTCAAGATTAACCAGTGCTTAGTGATAATATTGTTCCAAGTGCTCATTGCATCAAGTCTCTAATTGTCTTGCTAATGGAAAGAAGCACAGCCTTAGTTCTACTCTTCACCGCCCTCTCAGCAATTGTTGCTAATGAAATTGCAAAGGAAGGTAAAGTTGCAAATCCGGCCGCTATCTACGTCTTCGGAGACTCAACCGCCGACGACGGTAACAACAACTTGCTGCCGGAGGATGCACCCAAGGCCAACTTCCCTCCCTATGGAATCGATTTCCCCGGCGGAGTCGCGACCGGAAGGTTCTGCAATGGATTCGTCGGGGTGGAGTATATCGGTAATGAAAGGTCTCATGATCATGAATACTGTACTGTGATTTATATGTATCAGTCATGGTGAACTCTGATCAATTTCACGTCCATTGCATATTTCTAACAGCCAAGGGATTGGGCTACAAGCTGGGTCCGCCGCCTTTCGCCTCTATCGGTGACGGCACGCCCAGCCGCGGCGTGAATTTTGCATCTGGCGGGTCGGGTATCCTTGGTACCACTGTAAGGCTTACTGAAATGGCAAATGGAGCTTTAAATTTTTGAACTTGTCAGTATTATGGCAACTAATGGCAGCATCTGTGGATCATCAGGGGAAGCATGTCATCACCATGGATGAACAGATCATGAACTTTGAGGTGGTCAAAGAAAAGATCACTGCAGTGATGGGGAAGAACCTGACTGAAGCCTCCCTGTCCAGGTCCATCTTCATGTTTAGCACTTTCAATAACGACATCTTTGCAGCCTTCTCCCTCTACAATCCTACGAATGACACCCAGAGAGATCAAATCATCATCCCCATACTTGACAAATTCAAGTATCAGCTGTTGGTAAGCATACATAAAATTATGGAGAAAGATATTGTACTGTTTTCTGCTGTTATTGCTGGTGGGCTAATTTGATCATTTTATTGTCAAGGTGCTATATGGATTAGGAGCTCGAAAATTCGTGGTCTCCGGCACGGGGCTGCTCGGCTGCATTCCGGCCATCAGACGGCTCGATCCTTCGGCCGGCTGCAACGAGGGTCTGAATGTTCTGTCCATGAGATTCAAGAATGCCACCAAGGTCCTCATGAAGGAACTTGGTTCAACTCTTGCCGGATTCAAATACTCCTTCGCCGATGCTTACGAGATCAATTCGCTTATAAATGATAATCCTCGTCTATTTGGTGCGTAACAATTCGTCTCTGATGAAGCCATGAATCCTTGTTTGATCAATTCTTGTGCACCTTGCAGGACTGAAGGAGCTCAAAGCTGCATGCTGTGGATCCGGGAGACTGAATGCAGAAGCCTGGTGCTCTGCAAACACTACAGTCTGCTCTAACCGCAGACAACATTACTTCTGGGATCTGATTCACCCAACTCAGGCTGTTTACAGTGTTGTTGGTGAACTGTTTCTTCATGGGTCACCTCCATTTTGCACTCCTGTCAATGTTCAGCAGCTGGTATACCAGTAACTAAGAACTCTGATCCGGAAGTAATTCCACAAAGTTTGACGTATGAATAAATTTGAATCTTATTTACTTCCAGTAGTTAAGATTCATCGCTAAATGCTTGAAAATCTTATTTACTTCCAGTAGTTTGCCTGCCATTGTTTGAGAATTTTCTCAAATCTCTGGAAAAAGAAGAGGAGTTCCATTAAGCCATTCTTGTGCAACTATTTTTTTTCAGATAGTTTGACATAATCAGCAAAAAAAAAAAAAAAAGATTTTTTTTCGATTTAGACTTATCAATATGTAGACTAACTTTTGATTAATATAGTGTTCAGGCGAAAATACAGAAATAAATTTTAATAAAATTAGTGAATTCAAGAATTGAAACTATCACTATTAACTTTTATCTTAGGACAAAATTTCGCTTATTAATTTTGTCAACTAAATTTGATTACTAAAAGAAGAATTTATTTTGCAGTTACATAATCTCATTCTGTTACATGAAAAATGCTCTCGTCTTTTACATAAAAAAAAGTATCTTGTTTTTTCACCAACAATCTTATTCTTAGCTCAGTGTTTTTAGGGTCGGACTGATCGACCAACCTCCAACACGCTCATGGGTGACTCTTATTCAAACTACAATAGAGATCGGCCGATCAAAACCGGCCAAGATCTCGAGTGAACTGTCGGTTCATTGAAAATTGAAAAAAAAAGAATGTTTTGATTTTTACCAGGCCAGCTTGTTTAAATAAAACCCTCACAACTAATGATCATTTGTACATATATTACTACTGTAATTAGCTTGTCTCACAGGTTCAAACTAAAAAAAAGAAAAATCTACCATATTTATGTCTTATTAATGCATATATCACAATATCAACAGGTTTTTTCAGAAAACTCTATCTATTCTGGTGTTGATGGCAGGCAGGCCTATATTTCTTGGTTTCAATAGGACTCCTTACGAGCGTTGTTTCTATCTACTATTATCTAAAAATAATCAAGTTATTAATGATCGGACGAAACCAAGAAATAATCCCTTACGTGCGAAATTATAGAAGATCTCCTTTCAGATCAAACAATTCCATCGAATTGAGTATGATTGTATGTGTGATAGCATGTACTATACCAGGAATATCAACCCCCTAAAATTTAATAGTCTTTGTAGTAAAGATTGATCATATGAGGTTGAAGTTTTGGCCAACATTGTTAATGTTAAGTAATTGGTTGAGGGTTCGAATCTCACCTTGGTCACGAATTTTTACATGTTTTTTCTTTACTCTACCACCGGCCCATTCTATTTATTATATATTTTTTCTTTAGTCCACTGCCGGCCCATTCTAATATCCGCCGTTGGCCTATTCTAATTTTAGATTCTAGTCCATTTTAAAGTCCAAGTGAATTAATTACATAATTTATTTCATCTATATAATTAACACAAATTGTATTGAAGGAATTACAAAAAAAATATTCTAAAATTTTTTTATGACGATATTAGTTTAAAAAAGTGCATCTCCCGAATAACTTCTCTAGCTCCGCCACTGCACAATATTATCTTTCTTATCTTTGTTCGAGTAAAAAAAAACTTTCACATAAATTCCGTTATTAGTTAGCTTGTTCAGTAATAATTAGCATTTCACTTAATGTTTTGATTGTTTAGTCAACACTTTAATAAAACTCTAAATTCATTACGCATGCATGAAATGACATCATCAATAAGAAGTTGATTTTATGAAATAAAAATAGTGAACAAATTATATCTTATTAGAGAATCTAATCTTATCATTTGTAAAGATTTGATATTATCTAGATCTGTTGTTATCTGTTGTTATCTAGATTAGTTTAGATTAGATAATCTTCTATAGTTAGATTAGATAGACATTGGTGGTTACTCTTCTGATACTTTCATGTACTATATATATGTACATACTCACCAGTATTCATATAGAAAAACATTTTCTCCATTCTACTCTTCTAACATGGTATCAGAGCCATAATAATTTTTTTCTCTCCTCTTTCTTTTTCACGTTCTACAGGCTCACCGGCGGACCCCTGGACACGGACCATGTTATGTAGACACGGACCGTTTTCTGTCACGTCGTCATCGTGCCTTCCTCGTCCGACAACGCGCCCCTCGGACACGCGCTCAACGCGTCCGGCCCCTCCCAAATCCTACACCAACACGGGCCATCTTCGGCCCTTCCGACGCGCTCCTCCGACGTCTCTCAGACGCGCTCTCAACGCGACGCGTCCCTGCACCGGCACCATCTCCACCAACAGAGGTCGTGTTCGGCCATTCCGACACACTCCTCTAACGACGCGCTCCTTCGACGCTTCTCAAACGCATCTTTGCACCGGTGCCATTTGCACCAACACAGACCGTGTTCGGCCATTCCAACGCGCTCCTCCGACGACGTGCCCTTCCGACGCTCTGCCTCTGCACCGACGGTAACTACATCGACACGGATCGTGTCCGGCCCCTCCAGATGCACCATCGACGCTCTCAACGCGCCCTCAACGCGCCTCTTTGCACCGTCGCGGACCGTGTTCAGCCTCTCCGACGCGCCGTGTCCTTCTCCAACGACGCGCCATTTTCCATCGCGTCCTCTCTCTGCAGATTGTGAAGTCTACACGGATCGTGTTGTGCAACACGGACCGTGTTATGTGACGCGGTCAAAATGGCTTCCTCGTCACAAAACTCTACATCTTCTGATGTACTTGCATTACCTACGGGTTTGTCATCTCTTGGACAGATTCATCATGCGCTTTCCATTAAACTAACTCCAACCAATTATCTTCTTTGGAAGATGCAGTTTCTTCCTTTGCTTCGCA
>LTAE01005352.1:0-28802 GCA_001647135.1 Pontederia paniculata
TATATATAAGAAAAAAAATTAAAATGGGTACGCCGAGTTTGGTTAGAGTGGAATATAGGATATAAGATAGGATATAGGATATCTTTTAGATTACAGATTAGTATATTTTAGTTTTTTTTCCAAAATTTAAAATAATTTTCTAAATTAATAAAATATTAAATATTTAAATTATTGTTTATTATCATTCGAGAAGTAAACGATTCTAGAATCAATATGTAAAAGACAAGCATGACGAAAGCTTCAATATTATAGAGTTCAACTTCTATTCTCAACTCGTGAATAATATGGGCCGAAGCTTCCTTCGTAACTTTCATAACTTCTTTCTAGTGGCCTTGTTCCATGATTTTTAGATGTAGTGCTTTTCCCCTGCTGTCGATACTAGTAGAGTATGCTTGACTCTAATATAGAACTTATAGGTGGAACACTCACTCAGCACTAAAATCGACAAATGAAGCATATGAGAATGCATCAATCAAGAGTACATGACAGAAAGAATTGTTCTATCTCCAAACTTAGAAATCAAATAAAAATAGGAAAGAGAAAGGTGCTAGTTACATCAAACTAAAGGCCCAAAGCAGCACGACGGCCCAACACTGTTTATTTTGGCCATAGAATTATGGCTCGTAAATTGCAATCCCATCCATTATTCTTACGAACATGTATTTGCTTATTTCTTTTAAAATCAATTTTGCAAAACATAATTGTACGAGTGCTCTCTTATTTAATTCGCATATAATTTGATATAATCTTTTTTGAATATTTTTCAATATGAGAATTTATTTAATACTCATTTAGAATTTTCGATGTCTAAAATTATTAGCATCTAACTAATTTAAAATTTAAATAACATTTTATAGAATTATAATTTGTCTCACTCAATTTTGAAATTTAACGTTTTAAGTCATTCAGTTTGTATTCCGTAAAGATTTAACTTTTTTTTTCTCTCAAACGATTTTATCTCGCCATATGGACATCATATATTTTCTTTTTAAACAAAATCATTTAAAATATCTTTTGTTGCTAAAAGTGGTCAAAACTAATTTGCAAAACATGTGCTACTTTATTTTTTTTTTTGGATTACCCCTGAGCCTCCGGTATGGAGGGCTATTAGCACCTCACTAATCCGAATTCGAGGAGGATGAGCAGAAATAATTATTCCTCTGAATAAATTTGGTGGCTCCGGGGCTCGAACTCGGAGCTACTAACTCCCTCGTCCCTCAATCCGGGACACACCCTTGCTATCAGGTGTGTCAACCAATCTTAATTAAAACATGTGCTACTTTGTTAGAAAAACATTATTAAAAACAAAAAAAAAATATTATTTTTTATTTGGGACATGACCTGTGTCACTTAACACACCTGACATTCTTTATAGTTTTGATTGCCGTCGAGAGTATACACACCCTGACCTATGTGCTACTTTGTTAGGAAAACGTTATTAAAAACAAAAAAAAATGATTGCTGTCGAGAGTATACAACATTAAAAAAACTAATTTCTCGCATAACAATATCTTTATAGTTTTGATATTGATTTATCCAAAATTCATAATAACAAAAGCCGGATCACTACTTGAACAAAAAAAGTTGGATCCGTTATTAATTATTAAATACTAAAATCAGATAACTCAAATTCCGTAAAAATTCAGTGAGCTATAAAAAAAATTTAAATAATGATTTTTACGTTTAATTATTTTGTTTTATGACATGAAATATTTCCGCATGTTTAATAAAAACACATTTTGCGGAGTTGATTCCGGGTTGGATTCTACAAATCCGCACGTGAGAATCACGTGAGGAGGGGGGCAAATCGGGAATGCCATCGTCATTAGTATTATCGCGTCCGCGCGGAGCTCTCGAGCACTCTTCCTCTTCTCGCTCTCTTCCGGTCTCAGCGGCCAAAGGTCGAAAACCTTTGCCGCAATGGAGAGCTTCGCGCTCGCCTCCCTCAAATTCCCCATGCCCTTGGCGTCTCCGAAGCCCTCGGACGTCATGAGCCGGCGCCTCTTTCCGGTCTACCCGTCGCTCCCCCCGCTCCCGCCGGCCGGGAGGCGGCGCGCCAGAGGCGACTCGATGAGGGCCGCGGGAGTTGTCGCCTTCGCTTTCAACCACAGTGGATCCTCGAGGCGGTCCTCCAGGGCTGGCAAGTTCCTTTTGTTTGTATGCTTGTGTCATTGCTTATGCTGTCGTTTCGTTGTTCATGAAAGAAATCGAACTTGTTAGTAATATTGCGTCTTGATGGAATTCTGAAGTAGTTTTTTTCTTCAATAGTACAAGGATTTATGAATTAGATGAATGATGTTCATCAATACAAATGGTGAAACCATACTTTTGGTTCTTAAGGTGGAAAAAAAATGGTAGATTCAATCACAAAATTTAAGTAAAAGATATAATTTTCTGATAACTATGCGATCTTGATTAGGTAAATGGATGAGGCTCTGGTGCATTTATTTCCTCATAGGTAGATACAGAAGTCTTGGAAGTTGTATGTCATGGAGAAAGTTCTCTCTATTGAATGTATTGTTTCCTTTCACTAAGGAAATAGATCTTTCTACAAGAGATTAAAATTTGATGAATTAGTAGAAGAGTCCAATCAGGCTTTGCTGTATGTGTATATTATTTTTTTCAGTATAGTATGCTCAGATGGTTTCTTGCATACTCCATATCTGTGTCTAAAATCAATGAAAAGATAAACTTATACACATCTGTCTTTGTCAAGTTTTGAAAAGGGTTAAATTACTTCTGAAAAGGATGTTCTTTTTTGAGGAAATTCTGAAAAGGATGTTACTGTTGGTTTTCTTGTGGATATACACAATTCTGTAGGATGCAATTGAGCCTCAGTCCAGTACTAGTCCTGTTGATGCAAACTAACAAATTTTCAGAATAGGAATCTTATGAAATGATAAAAATGATGTTGACCTCTCAGTTTATTCTCTTTTGTGCTGCAATAGTGACTAGTAGCACAAACAAGTGAACTCATTTCTGAAAAATAGCGCGTGCACACACACACACCACGCACACACTTCGATGTATATATGTGCATATATATAAGTAATAATTCTGATTGATGCACCATAGAGTGTCGTCTGATTACTGAGAGCGTTACTAAAGTTTCATTGGTCTTCTTAATATCTTTAAATCTGACATTTTCTGCCCATGAAGGAATGTCAACATATGCCTTAACTTTTCTTAAATAGAGGCCCAAGTAGCTGCCTACTCTAACTTGACTTTGTCCTAGTCAATTTATACTTCATACGGTCGAGTTGTTTACTTTCTTCTGAAAGTTTAATGTTTTTCAGATCAATGCAAATATAGCATTCAAAGCAGTTCCCAAATTTGCTACATTGTAGCATGCCAAATACACTGGTTAAAATGTGAGCTTAGCAAGCCGGATGCTATTTACCTATTGCTTGCTTCTTTTGATGATTGTATTATTTAAATGTTTATGGGTTAGTGTTCAACACTTACCTCTGTTACAAGTGCTGATTTGCTCGGGACCATGTTGGAGGTCCTATATAAGCCTGCAACCATTCAAGCTTGGTCTGCGGTTCATGCAGGAATTTTGCTGAAAACATTGGCATGCAAATGTGCAAGTTCTTTTTCTTTGTATACTACTTTATACTAACCTCTGCACCTCTGGCACATTCTAGCATAGCATGGGCTAGTACTGCACCTTCCAGTGCAGTATAGAACTTAAACTTTAAAACTAGTGCTTTTGCTCCCTATTAGTAATGTCATACTCTTCCTTCAGGTTGGTATTGTACCATTTGAAATGGTCCTATTTTCAATAAATGGAGGTATTGCAGCTGTCTATTTGTATTATGTTCCTTAGCTTTCAAGAAGTTGGTCTACAGTGTGATCACTCCTGTGTTTTCTTCTTTCACTCTCTTGTTATATGCTTTAACAAAATCATGCTTTACAAAAGAGTGCTTTTTGGTAATGTTCCAACATATTTGTTTTAAAATTTCAGTATATTTCTTTTTGTAATCATTATTCTATTAATAAATTGGGTTTAATGGGGGTGTAAATCACAACTTGACTTATACATGTAAGTCACGTGATCCGACGATCCATATTAAAAGGATAAAGATTTGTTTCTCTGATGATGATTAGAAAAAATAATAAAGAATTATTTCCTTAAATAGTAAAAAGACTACTAACCACCTATACAAATAAGATTTAATATGGATCGTCGGATCACGTGACTTACATGTATAAGTCAAGTTGTGATTTACACCCCCATTAAACCCTAGTAAATTAGTCATTAATGGTCCATATGCCTTGCATTTAACTGAATCTGAACATTTACTTTTGTGATTCCAATTCTTCTTGAGTTTTACATAATCATTCTTTTAGGTTTTCTTCTTCTCAATTTTTTTTTAAGTTTTCTTGCCTGTCTGCTCCTCAAGTTGTTCTAAAGACCTTAAAAAAAACAGTTGTTCTAGTTTAATTTTATTTCTTTATTTGCTGTAGGAGGGCAGAAATTTGAGAGTCAAGATCTTGCGAGTATTTCATCTTCTAATAGCAGCAAAAGTGAGGGTCTTGCAACAAGCACTAGCACACCACCGATCCCACCTCCACCATCATCATCATATGTGTGAGTTTTTCATCTATTTTGCACTCTAATTGCCATTCTTTTATGCAAAGCAATTGGTGCTCTCGGATTTTGATGTTACATAATTGTGTTGAATTTATACAAAATCTGGGATCACTTCGGAGTTGAAAGTGTATTTTGCTGTAGTGCATTATTTAAAATGTATCAACTAGATTCAATTATCTGTTTGTTAAAATCGTTTTGGGAAGATTGCTCTTAGGTCATTGGTAAATACAAAAGGAAAAAAAGTTGGTTACCTGCTTTCATCAAATCCCTTTCGCGATATATAGTGCATTATATATATATTTGCTTCCAATTATTGCTTAATAAGTATTTCAATCAAAGCCCAAAGAACTTGTTTAGTTGATGAATTTGTTAACTCATCTGATGTTTCCCTTCAGACAAAATATCATACTCTTGAAATCTTTAACTTCTTTTTTGCTGTCTTGACATCTTCTTTTCTCAATCAATTTTCTTTTAAACTTATAGAGGTTCACCGCTGTTGTGGATTGGGGTAGGGGTTGGACTTTCAGTCGTATTTCAACTGGTGAGACACTTATAGCAGTACTGGATAATATTACTTCCTTATTCTGCATTGCACATGTTTCACCTTTTGTTGATCAAAAGTGCTTGCTGACTGCAGGTATCGGCTAGAGCAAAGGTGAGGAATACATCCTTCTATCCCTCTTTAAGTTCATCTATGTCCTTGAGAATGCTATTGATGTGGCAAGTGTTGTATGAGGCATTATCAGGTCATTTTAAGAATTCTTATATGCATGATCTCAATGATAGGTTGAACAATTTCTTTATTTCATTTCCTTTTTATGATGTTTCATTTCTTATGAAACTGTTTAAGGATTATACTTCAGCTTGATCTCTTTGAGAAGACTATTATTGGTATAGAACCAGCAAGATTATCAAATCTTTTGATTTTGTTCAGTGTATAACTGTATATTCTTAGTTCTATTGTTTTGATATTGGTTACTGCCTTTACCAATCATTCATGTTGACAGCTGAAATTTTGGTTGCATCTACCTGAAGATCTGCTATTTTTATTAGAAAATGAATGGAGTGGGTATAATATTGCTGAATTTTTATATCTCATTCTTCTTAGAATTTTCAACTTATGCACTTTAGATGGAGTTGCTGCGTATTCATAAATATTTCTTGATCTTATTATGGCAAAATTGTCTTTTTGTTCTGTCATTCAGTGTGGATGGTTTGTCATTTACCATCTTCCACTTAGTTCCACTGTCCATGGATTACATGACATATTACACCCTCTTCTGTAATGCTTATATGTTTGGCTTAGGCTGCACAATGACACATGATATGCCTGTTAACTCGGTATTCTATAAGTCATCTTATTTCATATTATTAAATACATCATGATGATATGACTTATAGAGCTCTTCCTCAGAGATATGTACTACAACAAACTTTTAAAACAATGATGGATCAAGCTGCACCACAAAGCGCACAGTTCAACAGTCCTCCCTTTGCACCAGGTTCAGGATTCCCCTTTCCTGCTGCACCAACCATAAATCCAACCTTTTCACCTCGTTCATCGCCACCACCAGTTTCTTCTCAGTCAGTAGCTAACATTGACGTCCAAGCCACTGTAGTTGAACCAGCAATTCAATCACAAATTGGAGGTGAAACTGAAAAGCAAGAACCACGAAAGCAGCAAGGTATCTTTCATTCTTGTTACATTCTTTGTTATCTGAATTTGTAAATGGTACTTTTGACTTCTTAAAGCCTGTTACTTGACATTATGAGCAAACCTGTTGGATCCAACTCTCATACACATCATAAAGCTGACAAGTTAGGTTTATATGGTACCAAATTGATGGTTAGATTCAATCAAAAGAAAAAAAAAATGACAGTTATAGATGCCTTATCAGCTTTGCAGCTTAGTGCTGTGATGGTTTTGAACTGTTGGTTATCAAACTTTTAATTTCATAAAGATGCTCCGATTGGGTGCCCCCTTTATTTTCTCAATTTGACTCGTCTCTTTTCTATTGCCATTTTGTCCTTTTCTTTTGTACTCTATCTGGCCTTCACCTATACTTATTGCATTGCCTCTCCTCTCTCCCCTTGTTGGACTCATTCTTCACCGTTGTTTTTGTTTTACTTTTTTATCCTTTTTGTATTTCTTATTTATTTTGAACTGATCACAACATGAAATCAAACAATTTTACTGGCTTTATATCCTGGTTTAGCCTGTTTCTAAAGACCACAAATCTGAGCAACCAGTAAAGTTTTAAGTTATCAATATCCGATAAACACAGGATGGTGAAGGACTTGAATATAGTATGATAGAATTTTGCTGACTCAATAGGCTTTGTGATATGATATTTAAAACTAGGGAACTGTAACAAATAATGAAATGTAAACTATATAAAACTTCAATTTGAGTAAGACTCCCTAGGACACTAAATCATGACCTTAGGACCCCCTGTCCTACATCAGCTTACCTAGGAACAAAGTTTTGTTCTTTTTATTGAGATCTTTGCTTTCCTTTTTCCTTCTGTTTTTTCTTGTTCTGTTTGCTCTTTCCAGCTTTTCTTTTGAGCTATAGCTACTTTCTAATTTCTTCCTAGGTTTGATATTTCGGTGCTAATTCTTTCCTTAGGCTGTTGCTTCTTGTTTGTGTATTGTCATTGTTGTAACTACTTCCTCTTCTCTACTATTTCTTATGTTCTCTTGATGGTGTTTTTGTACCTTTATTTTTTTCATACCATTTCTTCTTTATGTTACTGTAGATTATTTTTTTATATTATTGTGTACTATCATTCTTCTGTTTTGCTCTTTCTTGATGGTGCATTTTAAAGTTGATGGATTCAAGTTAAAACTCTTAAAATGTGGATTACATATAATGCTATATATAACATTCATCTAAACAGGCAATAAAAATTGAAATCATATGATCAAAGTTATAGAAGATGTCATTTCTGTAAGAAGAACAATTTCCGAAGAAGTCATTTTAAGCGTACTCATTGCGAATGAAATAGTTTTATTTCGTCATGCACCTATCATTTCTGATTTAGTGCCATGTATAAAGATCATTTTAAAGTATTGATTACCATCATCATACTTCTTTCTTCTCATACTTGGCAAGATTTCGTGTATTCACTCTCTCTCTCTCACACACACACACACACACACACACACACCAACAAAGAAAGAAAGATTTCTAGTATTCAAGAGTGAACATACTTCTTTCTTCTCATACTTGGCAATATTTCGTGTATTCACTCTCTCTGTCTCTCTCACACACACACACCAACAAAGAAAGAAAGATTTCTAGTATTCAAGAGTGAACATACTTCTTTCTTCTCATACTTGGCAATATTTCGTGTATTCACTCTCTCTGTCTCTCTCACACACACACACCAACAAAGAAAGAAAGATTTCTAGTATTCAGCTTTCACTCTTGACCATATATCATTTCTGGTTCTGTCATCTATATGCCACTTAGATCTATTCCATGGCACCATTTCTTAATAATCTTTCTTGCGCTGGGTTGTGCTTCAACAATTGAGTGATGATCCTGTGGCACCTGTTTACTCAGTATGAAATGTTGAACATCTGTAACCTTACGTTATGGCATGTTCCTCAATTTACGTCACTAACAATCTAGCTCATACTGATTCTGATAGATTAAAGTAAAATTACAGTAATTGTTAAGTACAAAACAATCACCTCACTTGGTTAAGTCTTGTACTAAGCGCAACATTTGGGAGAGTATGCTTGTGTCGTTTTGTGACCTTTGCTTCTCTTGGTTAAGGACATTGAGACTGCACTATTATTTATTGTAGGAAGACAGCTGCTATTAAGATATACAAGACTCTAAAATGACAGATGCTGACAAATTCCTTCTCTAGATAGTGTTGATGTTTGCACACATGCCCATTACTTCTCTTGGTTAAGGGCCGTGGGAATTGAGATTGCACTGTATATTCCTTGTGCGAAGCGGTATCTGTTGTTAGTAGATATATTGTTCTAAAATGGCAGATGTTGACAAATTCCTTTTCTTCATGTTGATGTTTGCATACATCAATCTGCTTTGTTTCTGGAAAGTTTCTCATATTTTATTTTGAATTTAAGCAGCATTTGTGGACGTTTCTCCAGAAGAACTGCTTAAGGATGATCTTGCGTATTCCAAGGAATCAACTGCATCGAGTGATGTCGAGATTATTTCTGAGAAAGAAGTATGCACCTTACAAGTGATACATGAGATTCTTGACATTTTGTGTACTTTGAGATATAATTTTATTGTTCCTGAAAGGTTTCATCAAATGGAGCTTTTAAGCAAGATGGGGGAACTCCTGGTGAAGGATCACAACAACGTAAGTTAATTTCTTTTCTTTTTCCATATTGTTTTCGACATGAAACAGTACTGCCCTTTCTAGATTGAAGCCATGTTATTGATAATTTCCTGCTACTATGAAAAATTATGTATTGTAATTCTCTTTCTATTCCTCTTGTGGTTGATTACCTTCTTTTTATATGTTGATGGTGCTTTGAGTTAGGAAACTCAAAGTAAATAGTGGTTTAAGCTTGCCTTATATAAGTTAAAATAATTTCAAACATAATCTGTTTTCCTGCAAGGTAATGCTCGGAAGTGCTTTCAATATTAAGATCCATGATGTTCATAATGAGACGAATGCTCTTCGAGGTGTTGGCCTTGAGGATAACTGCCATCAAGGACTGCTGACATCACTACTATAAGTTCCCTTAGAAGATATGATAGTGATAATTCCACTGAAAGTGCAACTTATTCAAATTAGAACTTGTTTAGGTGAAGCAGAATCGTAAAATAGGGAAGAATCATATTACTGACTCCTAGTTTAGAACTAAGCCTTAATTGATGACTATAACCTTAACTCCTCTACTGGCTTTGACCATTGCAAAAAATTGTGTTTCTGATACATGCTTTACTCTCTCTTTATTTTCTGGTTTTAATAATCACCATATTGACATTGTAATTTTTTGAACATATGAATTGTTATTTTCCTTTCAATTGCGTGTTAAAAGAAATGAGGGTTGACTTCTACAGGTAGACCCATCTTATCAGTTGAAGCATTAGAGAAAATGATGGAAGATCCAACTGTGCAGAAGATGGTTTATCCGTGAGCGAAAATCTACTATTGCATTCGTACTTTGGATTTATATAGTTTGGTAACTGATTCCTTTTTGTTTGACATTATAAATGCAACTGCATATGCCAACTTTCTGTGGAACCCACAAGATAATAAAGTTGGGTATTAAGTCATTGCCTTCTGTTAACTTAGATGATATATGATCATCTATCCCAAAAGCTTAAACTATTAAGAAAAGACTCATCATCATAGTTATATTGTTAACACTCCCTCATGTGTGGACTATTGACAACTTTGGTCTAGCCTAAAGCCCACAATGTGACACACTAAGGGGGGAAATATTTTTTTAATAAGATCTCCATCGAGGTTTGAACTCAGGACCTCTCGACCCTCCTTTACCAAGTTAAGTTAGATAAGCTGATCATCTATCTCAAAAACTTAAGTTATTGAGAAGACTCATCATTGTATTTATATTTATGCTCTCAACGCCTTCAGATGATGTGTTTGAATTTAATGCGATAATGGTCGTTTTTAGCCTCAAAATACTGTTTTGTTTCGTACAGATTGGTACTGGGTAGTCCCTGATTTCATCCATCTCCTGTATTTGTTGTACAAACTTTACTTGTATCTGATGGATATCCTTTCGTTATGCCTGACTTAGTGAAGCCAAACAGGAGCATGTTAGTTTTTTAGTTTTTTGTCTTTAATTGATGCATTTCGACCACAAATCTTGGTCTACTTCTTAGCAGGTCAAAAGGATAGCCATCAATATACGTTATGGTTAAGTTATCTGCTTATTTTAGCTTGATATGTGATGTAAAATAACTATACAATGATAATTCATCGTTTTGCATCATATCTTACATGAAAGAGTTGCAAGGCAGATTATTCTTCGATGAGTTAGTAATATGTTTATACATTCTTTATTTATTTTGAAAGCTGTACTATTGAAATACTTATGTTTTCAGCATCCTCTGGTTTGTTATATTAGTATCTTACTTTTTTTTGCAATTCCTATTAAGAATTAGCATCATACTGACTTCATATTTCTAAATGTATGCCACAGATATATACCTGAGGAGCTGAGGAACCCTACTTCATTCAAATGTATTGCACTTGTCAGACTTGCAAGCCCAATTTCTTATGAAATATAGTACTGAAGATTGCTTAACTACTTGTGATGATTTGTCTAATGCACATCTAATTTTTTTTCAGGGCTAATGCAAAATCCTCAATTTCGCCAACAAATGCAAGATATGCTGTAATTTCTCTTAATCTTCTCCAAAGTTCAGGAATATTGGTTTTGGTTGTTGGTCGTTATCTTTCTATTTATGATTGTGTCATCATGTTTTTTGATAAGTGATTATTCCAAACAGGTTTCTGAATGATAGCCTTTAAGCAGCCTCATATTTTATGATATTTGATTGATTCTAACAAGACTTTTGAATTAGGTTACTTATCCTTCTTGTCACAAAAAAAAGATACTTATCATTTTACTATTTTGCAAAGTTATTCAGAAATGACAGATATAGGATATGATATTTCTCTTTGTTTACCTATTTACTTTAAAAATTTGAATACATCACTTGGACAAAATGACAACATGCTTTTGAATGGAGATCAAAATCATTACAAGTTCTTTGTTCCCAAAAATATTCTATCTTCCAGACACCATAGAGAATTGAGAACTTTAATCTGTTTTAATTCCCCTAATTGGAATGTTGTGTGTAGAATTCCATTATTTTGCAATAAAAACAACTCTATTCTAATATGTTAGAGGTGTTAACTATTGTTGTGTAATTCTATTTAAAAATAATGAGCCAGACCACGATACTGATTTCCCATCGTATATGCAAATTCTAATATGTATTAATCCTGGATGTTTTACATGGCAAAATCATTTGAACTTCACTGTTACTTGTTCTTTTCTTGGATTCCTGTTAGATTAGTTGATTTTTTTGGTATTATGTCTTGCTTGCTCATGTAATTTGCAGAAGTATCTCATGCATGTTTTGCTATTGTCTAGTTTTCTAATTTACTTTTTGCCTTTCCCTTTTCCAGAAGTAATATGGGTGGAAGTGGCGAATTGGATAATCGCTTGATGGACTCCTTGAAGAATTTTGATCTAAGCAGTCCTGAAGTCAAGCAACAATTTGGTAAGTCTGAGTAAAAAATCATTGATTGCTGGCATAGTGTATGGCTTTGAAAAGCTAAGAGATTGCAGTATCATTAGTCACAATCTCAACCTAGCGTGGGCATAGTGTATGGCTTTGAAAAGCTAAGAGATTGCAGTATCATTAGTCACAATCTCAACCTAGCGTGGGCATAGTGTATGGCTTTGAAAAGCTAAGAGATTGCAGTATCATTAGTCACAATCTCGACCTAGCTTGACCTCACATATGATATTGCTAATAAGTTACTGCCATTGTATAGCTTGAAACACTTTAACACATTAAAAAAGTTTTGTTTTCGAACTTTGTGTTTGAAGCATGTTTCACGAAAATTCTGGAAAATATGTATCATGGGAGTTTCAACCAGAGTAACACTTAAAACACATTGCATACAACAAAATTGACAATGGAGTAATTTGCAAATTACATTTATTATATGCCTTGTTACTCTCCTTTCAACATCCACTCAGTTTAAGCATTCATTTCTTGAACAACAATGATTTTTTTGGTTCTGTTAGATGCTACTGAATGTTGTCTTTATGTTATACTCACTGCAGAACAGATAGGCCTTACTCCAGATGAAGTTATATCTAAGATATTGGCAAACCCTGATGTTGCCATGGCGTTTCAGAATCCAAAAGTACAAACTGCAATCTTGGATGTATGTGTCTTTTGATTCATTTCATTTGTTTTCATGATATTAACTATGTTATACAGATTCTCTTTCTAGTCTGCTTTAACATGTTTCTCCATTGACAGATTTCACAGAATCCTATGAGTATTGCTAAATACCAAAACGACAAGGAGGTGAGGCTTGTATATCTGATATGATCATATTCTTAATCTGTATTCTCTTGCTATGAGAGATTTGAAGTCCAACATTTTCAATTGCGCTTTCTTATTCTTTGTGATGCCAAACCCCATTTCTGAACGAGAGATTTTTTTTACTCGTTGAGTTTATGCTTAAGCTATTGGCAAAAGTGACCCAAGTTTAAATAAGTAAATAATGGTTCTTTGATACTTGGATCAATGTAATACAGCTTTACATTGTCATAACTCAATAATGTGAAATCATCACAATCTACCATTCTCAAAAATAAAAAAAAGAGAAAAGAATGAAATAATCATAACCTACAATGTTGAGGTAGGATAGTGTTGTAGTGTACTGTCTAGTAATGGAACTCCTGACATATTGGATTGTCTGCGGACTAACCAAAACATCCTAATTTCTTCTTTTTCCCTTGGCCATCTTCCAGTTTTGATTTGTCCATTAACTATCCTCCAACTTCAGTCTTTTTCCCTCAGTGGTCTACAAATGAGTAACAACCAGTTAAAATGGTTATTGACATAGAATAAAGAATCACAAGATTATTCAAATTATTATTTTACCTTTATGCACCAAGGATATCTGTTTCTGCCCAATCTGGGCAGGTGCAGCAACTCAATGTTGGTTGTTAGACAATGATGGAAGTGTTGCTACTTATTGACAACTGTAGAGTAGTAAGCTTTTCTCTTCTATTACAGAGTAAGTAAGCTTAATTTAAAAGCTTATGGTAAAGCTGTGGAAGTTTTTGTAACACGACTTTTTAGCAAAAATCTTGAACAGCTTTGGTTTTTTTGTTCAAGAGTTGTTAATGGCTTAGCACCAAGTGATATGTTGTGAACTTGGTTTGGAGATTAGTGAATTTGGAGTTTCAATTATCTTTCTCTCTCTCTCTCTCTCTCTCTCTCTCTTACAGATTTGAGTAATCTCTTCTATCTCTTAATTGACAAGAACTTTTGTTGGAAGTTACGATGGATAATTTTCTTTGTGCATTGGGATTATTTAGTCAAAATGGCTTCATTTCACAGTGATGATTGATTTTATTTTTCATTTTTACAATTAGCAGATTATATAGTTTAAGGATGTTTTGTGGGCAGTTTTATTACTTAGGGGTTGAGCATCTGGAGAAAATATAATTAGAGGCAAAATAGAACTAACCCATTAAAATTTAACATAGTTATTTGAAGATGGAAAATTTATGCTAAAAAGATTTCAGTTTTGGAAAACACATATGGGTTCTAGCATATTCTTTAGTGTTGTACGGGTGCACCTGAGTTTTTTTGAAGTTAGATCAGGATATATCAATTTATTTCTTCTGCTACTGAATCATGCAAACTATGAATTGCCAAAGCTATAAAGCTCCCCAATCTGCTTGTGTTCTCTGTTTATTTTCATCAGTTCTGCGAATATCCTCCTATGTACATTTCTGGTGTACAGTTCACTGGATGTTTCACCTTTTCTTAGACAGTTTTGACTTTTTTTGTCACAGGTCATGGATGTACTCAACAAGATATCTGAGCTCTTTCCTGGGATGCCAGGTCAATACTGATTTTGTACTCTTAGATCCAAAGCTCTGACTACTCAAGGTTTGTATACCCTCTGAAAAGCAAGACTCATCTTTACAATGCCATTTCACAAACTGAGATGCCATATGGATGAAAAATTATCCAGCATCACAGTTCCCAGGTGTTTCTGTTCCGAGGATCTTGCATACCGACTTCACTCCAGTGCAAATCGATTGTACATTTCTTTGCAGCCTTAATTTTGACAATATAGTATTACCAGAGTGTCCCATGTGAGGTTGGCTAGTGTTCTACAACAATTCTCTTGTGTTGGAAAATAAAGCTAATGTTTCCAACTATAAATAATTCCTCTGGGACTTGTAGATCAGCTTTACAAATAGCATTTTGCTGATTGAGTAGAGGTTGTTGGTTTAACGGACAAATTTGCTTTTATGATTTTAAACCTTTTGTTTCAGTGGTTTTTATCAGTGAAGCATGTAAGCATTAAGTGCAACTGAATCTTACAAATTATTGTTCATGAAATTTGAACCATGTGATGGACATTTGTTTTGTCATCAAGGGTCCCGATGGCTTTGCTTTAGCTCCTATATCTGAATTGTCGTGTTATGTTAGATTGATACGAAGACAAGATCCTTATATGAATCTGTTGCATCTAATTGCACTTGAAATGATTAAGCTTGTTTCGCAGAATGCAACTAATATATATTACATTTCCTTCTCGAAGTTTCACAAAATTGGGAATATGTTACTTGTACCAGCCAACTTTGTTTTCTGTTACCGACATTGATAGCAGATCATCTGCAAATGGTGCAACTAGAGGGAATAAAAAAGAAAGGAGAAAAGTAGTAGTTCTGAGGTTTGTGTATAGCCGTGTGCAGTTGACAATTTCATGCGTGTCCGGTTGAGAACAGTGTCCTAAGTTAACAGTCTGAAAAAAAATTATGGTTTTAAGCTTCTTTAATAACATGTTGGATTGTAGGAAATCCTAATCAGTAATCCATATACATGCAGGAACCTTTTTAATATTCGTTTGCCAGTGGCAATCTCTTCTCACATCATTGATGCCAAAGGAGGACATATTCCTGCGTATGAAAGCAATAAAAGAAGTCAAAATTTTCCCACAGAAGAAAAGAGTTCTCATTACTCGTCGGTCTCTTGTGCGTATCAGCTGGTCACCTTATAATGTCCGACTCTGACCTCTTTGTGCTACAGAAGGGGGGCCCTTCCACACCATGTCAAAAGATGAAGCCACCCTCTTATGTGATTCCAGCTGCACAGAAGAAAGAACAAAAAGAAGACAAGGTGAGAGAGAGAGAGAGAGAGAGAGAGAGAGAGAGAGAGAGAGAGNATGGCCGTGCCGAGCCAAACCCCGTCGCCATTCCCTCCACGTCCACAGGGTTTTAAATAAATCAATGCAAAACAATTAACAACTCGCAAAACCTTCAAATTCTCTCTCTCTCTCCTCTTTTTCTTCTCATTCCTTCTCATTATTCTCCTTTGTTGTTTGGCTACAATGATAGCCTCCATTCCCTCATCAATCTCTCTCCTCCAATGTTTCTAACAAGCAGCTCCAAACTCGACCTCCTCCTACTGGTCCTCCTCCTCACATCGCACTCGCAGCCCAACGCAGTCACCTCCGCTCCTCTATCCACCATTGCCATCTCCCACATCTCTGAAGGGAAAGCAGTCGTAGTCTGCTCTCTACTTCTTTCGGGGTTTTCCGACACGCGCCACAACCTCAATTGCACCACGCTGCCCGGTGGCCAAGTCGAAACGTACGACCCCTCGGGCGCAGGCTTTTACTCCGCCGTCGCCGCTGGCGATGGATTCCTCTGCGGCGTTGGCGCGTCCTCGAACACCTCCGTCATGCGCTGGTGGGACTTGGAGCACGGCGGTGATGGCTGGGGGTCGTCGACCGAGTACAAGAGGGTCTACCGCGGTGCGCCGATCCTCAAGCTTTCCACGGGGAACTCGCGCGTGTGCGCGGTGCTGGACGGCGGCCGCCCCTACTGTTGGAGGTGGCCGGAGTTGTCCTTCCCCGACGGCTTAAAATTTTCGGATATCTCCGTCGGCGGAGACTTCGTTTGCGGGCTGTTGTCGGACGGAGGGGAGATCCAGTGCTTCGGGTCCAACGCCACGGGGGTCGTCGGCAGTCATCCCGGCTCCTACGTCCTCCTTGCGGCGGGAACCCAGCACGCGTGCGCCGTGTCGATCGCAATGGAATTGGTGTGCTGGGGAGTTGGAGCTCCAAAAGTTGAGCAGGTTCCATTTGGCATCGTTGCACTGGAATCCGGCACGAACAACACCTGCGCACTCAGCTGTAATAGAACCGTGCAATGCTGGGGAGCGAACTCGGAGCTCCCGAGCGACCTTGCGAAGTCGGAGTTCATGGCCATCGAAGCCAGAGGCCAAGCGCTCTGCGGCATCCTCAAGGCGTCCTATTCGTTAGTTTGCTGGGGCAGCGAACTGTTCAAGAACAACACGACGATCTACGATAAAGTGCTTCCGGGGGCGTGCGTTCCTGAATCCAGCTGCACTTGTGGCGTCTTGGAAGGTTCCGCCAACATGTGCCCCAAAGGCAACAGGATCTGTGAACCTTGCGAGATGGAGCTCAACGTCAATCTTCCACCGAGCATGACTCCAACGCCACAGCCGAACGGTGACGGTGCCGGCGGTGGCGGAGGTCGTAAGAGACGGATCGTTTTGATAGTAATTGCCTGGGCATGCGCCGGCTTGGTGGCCTTGGCCTGTTTGTTGTTCGTGGTACTGAGACAGTCCAGAAACAGAATCCATGATCAGGACGGAATGCGCCCGCCGGCGGCGAGGATGTCGCTGTGCATCCCGTGCGTGCGCGTGGAGCCACGAGCAGGAGGGGACCGGTCGTCCTCGACGTCAGTGTCCCAGCCGCCTTTGAGCTCGCTGCCCAGCAAGCCGAACGCTTACATGATCGAAGAGTTCTCGCTCGCGGTCCTCCACGATGTGACAGAGAACTTCTCGGAGGATTACAAGATCGGCTCCGGCAGCTTCGGGTCTGTCTACCGCGCGGTTCTCGACGACGGCCGCGTCGTGGCCATCAAGCGCGCGGAGAGCTCAGGCTCCAGGTCGGGCACGGCCGTGGTCGTCCCTCCGACGACGCCACGGAACCAGCACCGACGCGACGTCAAGGAGTGGGCTTTCACGTCCGAGATCGCTCTCCTTTCCCGCGTGAACCACAAGAACTTGGTCCGGCTTTTCGGGTACTGCTGCCAGGGCGCGGAGCGCGTTCTTGTGTACGAGTTCATGGCTAACGGCACCCTCCACGACCACCTCCACGGGCGGCGGAGCACGAGCCTTTGCTCCTGGCGCGCTCGCCTGCAGGTCGCGCTGGACGCCGCGCGCGGGGTCGAGTACCTGCACGCCTACGCCGTGCCACCGATCATCCACCGGGACATCAAGTCCTCCAACATCCTGCTCGACGACGCATGGACGGCGAGGGTGTCCGATTTCGGCCTCTCGATGATGAGCCCGGTGCAAGATGAAGTCAACTCGGCGGAGTGCGGCACGTTCGGCATGGCCGGAACGATCGGGTACATCGACCCGGAATCGTTCCGGCTTCAAAACATGACCACCAAGAGCGACGTCTACAGTTTCGGGGTCGTCCTCCTCGAACTGCTGACCGGGCGCAAGGCCATACACAAGTACGACGAGGACGAGGACGACGACGGCTGCGGCTGCGGCGCCCCGACGAACTTGGTGGAGTTCGCCGTCCCGCACATCTTGGACGACAACTTGCACCAAGTGCTGGACCCGCAGCTGTCGCCGCCGACGCCGTGCGAGATCGAGGCCGTGACGTACGTGAGCTACCTGGCGGTCGACTGCGTGATCCCAGAGGGCAGAGACCGGCCGTCCATGACCGAGGTCGTGACTGGGCTCGAGCGCGCGGTCGACGCGCTCGGGGTTCCGTCGGACCCATCGGTCGCTCGAGCTGACGCAGGTTGTGACAACATCGGACTCGTTTCTACGTCACCAAGGTGAAAGATGGTTCACATGCATTAGTTTTTTTTTTCTTTTTCTCTCTTTTTTTTTATAATTTTTCTTTTCTTTTTAATTTTTCTTGGGGGTTTTAATTGTTAATTACAAGCATTAATTTACATTTGAGACAGCCAAAGAAATGGTGTGCATAATATTATTGGTGGATTGGCTGTTGTAATCTCAACCTCATTAATTAATTGTTCTAGATATGTTTTTGAATTTGGAAATTTTTGAGGGAGTGGTTGAATTGAATATACAAAAGTTGGCGTCGAAGAAGAAACATTGAGTTTGACAAGTAGATGGAGTGTTGTTCTTTTGATATTTATGGAAATGTCATGTGGGAAGTCCAAAGTTAAAGGGAAACACGACGTGGTGGAGTTAGTGCCAACCAAACCCTTTTAGTTTTCTTTAAATTTCTTTTTAATGACCGAGTACTCCTTAGAAGAAGGCTAATAATGATATAGAGAAATTAAATTATGCAATTGTGCAGTCTTGTGCCGTTCCAGATCCAGCTAGATTTGTTTTAGGGTACGCTCGCCCGCTTGTCGGTGAGCTCTTCGCGGTTTTGCAGTGGATTGCGACAATGAATGATGCCTGCGACATAACTTGCGAGGATGATGATTATAGTTAGGAGGCTCATCCAATGGTCGAGCTTCGGACTATTGCATACTTTTCTAATTTTCAAAATAAAATTTATAATTAAATAACGCGTTTAGAAATAGTTACAACTGTGCGAGTGAAAAGAGAAAAGGAGAAGAATTTCCTTCGATGGATGAGGGCTCATGGTAGGCGCCCTATTTCATTTTATAGGTTAATTGCTCGTCAATGTGCGCCCCCTTCAATTCGACTGATCGCGCACTCAATTTTCCGTTGTGATCACTCTATCGACTTCGCCCGTTTCTTTATATGTTTTCATCACGCGTTCCACGCAACGACAACAACTACACACAGGCTGTCCACGACCGTTGCTGGCACGCACGGGATCAACGGGATTCTGCCCTAGCAGAGCTGGTGCTGGGAATTTGATTTGCAGAGCGACTAAGTTGTCACTGCAATAATTAACAACGTTGAACAGTGATTGAGTTGACCTTCCATAAGAAAATATGTTATAAGATCACGTTTTAGACCATCGATAGAGATTAAAAGAGAACGATAATGGATGGTAGAAAAATATGCAACTACGATGTCTATTCAACGCGCTCAAGAGATGTTGTATGACAATTGAGATCCAATTCATGGCTAGCAACGCGGCAGATAAAATATTAGCTCATTATAAAAAAACACATTACCAATATATCAACGCAGTTCAAAATCAATCGATTTCATGGGTTCAAACTCCTACAAGATTACTCAAAAGATATTCCTTTTGAATTATCCACAAGATATACCATATAAATTGAAATGAATGTGAAACTATTAAGAATACAAATATAAACAAAGTTTCTTCTGCGATGTGAACATTTTCGAATATAATAATTAATTAATGCTTTATTATTCAATTTTCTAGCATGACAAACAATGGTGGAGTAGTTCATGTCTAGAAGTTAACTCCTCGTGAAATAAAAAAAAATGAAGTAAAACTCGAGCATAAGATAGAAACATCAATCTCAGACATTCTAATTAATAATATATATGTATATGTTCCCTAAATAATCTTATTATGTTACTTCTAGTCGCTAAGAAAACCTATGTGATAATTTATTTTCTAGAAAGTTTCGACAAAGAACTAAAAAAAATTCAACCAATTAAGATGATAAAACTTTGCATGGTTGATCATATATTCGTGCTAATTAACTGCAATGATGGAAAGTCCACTAAATATTTATAAATTGTTTTGAACATCTAGAATATTGATGCTGTCCGTTTTCTTGTACATCACATATAAGTAAAATTCATTTGTGTCGTACATATATATATATGTAGCTATCCAACCTCAATAATATAATATAATATAATATAATATAATATAATATAATATAATATAATATAATATATATCTAGATGGTCAAGAACAAGAAGGATGATATATCTCTTGCGTACTCTATTTGTCTCCACCTACTTCCTGATGTGAAAGTGTCCAACAACATGCAAATATTCTAACAATTTATACATTTTCATACCTGTTCAAGTGGAACATGGAGAATCAAAACTATTGCCACAAATCAAAACTTTCCATGTTTTTTTATTGTGGAATTTTATTTATATTGTTAGGTTTATCTGGTAAGCAAATCCTTTGGGGAGCTCTGTCGTCCCAAATTATTTTTTAGCAAAGAACATCCCAAGTATTTGCCAAAAAAATGGAACAAATAGAAAGTACTTAAATTAATGAAATCAATCTTATGTGAGATATTTTCATAATTAAAAAACATGCACATCTAACCTAACAGTACCTATAACCATGATCTTTGCATAATTTGTTCCGTTGCATTACATATATATTATATATACTTCCTGTAACAAATGCAGTGCATTATTTTATATTGTGATAAGAACACCAATGTTCTGAACCACTGGCAACATCAAAATTAGAGAATAAATTTAAGTAGTATTAATAAATCCAAACTAGCTTATGCAAGATATGTTCCTTCATAAAGAATTAAAATACCTCTAAACCTAACAGTACCTATAACCATGATCTTTGCATAATCTGTTCTTTTGCATTATACTTCCTGTAATAAATGCAAGTTTTTTTTATATATTGTGACAGATTAATTAAGCAAACCAATCTACACCACTACAACATCGACTTTAATCAGAACTAAAGAAAAAAACCATATATACTTGACAACTCTTGATTAATTTGTAATCCTAATTTGCTTAAGCTGTTCATTATGTATCAGAAAAAAAAGTTGAACTTTGCGACAATTAATTAATTACTACAAAATTTGCTGTAATACGTGTACACAATTATTAGATGGATTTGGTTGCCCAAAGTCCCGATTTCTATCATATGCTAATTAAAAAACCTCAAAAGCCAAAATGTAAAGATAGAAGAAAAGCTCAACTTGCAAGCTTAAAAGCCACAAAATCCTCCCATTAATTGTCTGATGTGAGATACCATACACCTAATACGCTTGACTATGAACAAGTTTACGTTTTTTTGGGTCCAAGATTGATGATTGAATATAGTACATAAGCCTAAACGATAAAGATAAATGGTTGTACCAGTACCATTGTGACTTTCCAACTAAGTGAAGCATTCTCCGCTATTGATTATGAATGATCTCATGCAATTAGACAAAATCAACTTACCAAGTTCCATAGATTAATCTTATGAACAGTTCAAAGTGTATAAGTACTTCAAGTCTTGAACTGTTTGTATTTACCATAAGAAACGTAGATGGTGGGGAGTACATACTCTATGTAGGGTTGAATATGGTTTCTCTCTCTCTCTCTCTCTATTATATATATATATATATATATATATATATATATATATTATAAGTCAAGTTTATTTTTCCTCTTTGGCCGGCTTTGTATATCTAGCTCCACATTATCATTAGTTGGTGAAGTACTTTTTTGTTGTCATCCTCATATATTCTAATTGGGGTTCATACACAAAGCATGCTTTTGTAACTTGGATGCATGACCACATCGATGTTGATAGCAAGGATATTGAACTAATAATTAGTTTTAGCAATAATTTGCTTTCATCATCATAATATATATATCGAGTTACATATGCAGATTTGGAAGGTATTTCCAGTTAAACATATATGATCAGAATACTCTGCCCCCCTCCCTTCCTCCTTCCCTCCCTTTCAGCTTAATTTCTTCAATGCCTAGTCATTGTATAGTAGATCAATAATCATATTTAAAGATTGGAAGATATAGTGCAACATTATGTATGTCTGCAACAATTTAATTAAGAAGAGGAAATTATCTAGGAGTGGAATATTGTAACTCATCCACACCCATATGTCTGCAACATTATGTATGTACTTCATTTTTATGGTCAAACATGTTATTTAACTCATATGATGCTTATATACAGTCAAATTAATATGAATGATAATTAAACTCATAAACGATAGAGAAATCATAACAAGAACTACAAGAAAATTACCAATTTCTGACGAAATTTATCGTGGAGTTTTTTAAAAATCAATCACAAACATGCATTCTAATGAAATGTTTGACAGATTACGGACGTCAGAAAAATGTTCGTTGCAAACAAACTATGATGGATATAAATTTCATCAAAAATCATGAGGAAAAATACCGTCACAATTTCTGACGGAAAGAAAATCCGTCAGAATTTTTGACGGTCGAGAGGCCCATCAGAGTTTCTAACGAAATTAAATTCCGTCAAAAATTTTAAAAGATAAAAAATAATAATTTATAAAATGTTTTTATAATAATTAAAAAATATTATATATTTCGTTTCAAATATTTATTTTACATATAATTATCTTAATCAATATATTCATTAGCTTGTCTATTTATCATTTGTTTTATGATTTCTCTTCTTTGCGCTCATCGAGCTTGTTCCAATTGCATTTTCAACAGTTGTTGCATCTATTGTTCCATTCGTTCTTGCATTTGTTGTTTCATTTGCTTAAGTCGTTCGTCAACACGTCGTTATAGTTCTTCACTTGAATAGTCTGACATAGGTTTACGTGCTGATCCTAAGTTAGTGTAAGTCACAGATGAACCTAAACCGTAGAAACAATTTTGTTCGCGCGGACATGTTCCCTCCAAAGTTCTCTAGTTGACTTTGGCATGCCTCCCTCCTGTGTTATTTGAGTGATATACTCCACTTATTTAGCTTGAAATCCTTCCTAAAATATAATTATAAATAAAAAATAGCTAAAATAAAATATTAAATCAAATATTAAATTAGATATTATCTTACTTATGTTGTCTTTGCAAATTTTGGAACTCAATCTTTATCTTTTCTATGATGAATTCTTAAAAAAGCTTCATCTTCTGTCATTTTTCACCACGCTCCAATTCCTAAATGAAAATTTATCAACCAATAGTTCAAAATAAAACATTTGAACATAACATATTATAATATTTTAACAACTATTTTTTGGGCGGTGGTACCTCTAGAAATACAACCCGCATATAGGCAAGCGCCATGATCAAATGTACGATTAGCATTCACTTTTTCACATTTATTTTTGTAATCCTCAATGGACCATTTAGAAAGTAATTTGATCCATATATTCTCGCCAATCTAGTTAGGACTAATTTGTGATGCACACATCGAATAACAAAGAAGACAATCTTTTTGAACTCCGTGTGTTAAATGCTTTCCACATAATTTTATTATTCTCGGCATCCCACATCAACCTTCAAAATTTGACGAATTAGAACATAAATATTATATCAACTAGATAAAATTATAAACCACATTTGTCTTGTGACAATAGATATTTCTTTTTAAGAAAGTCAAGATTGATCATATCTTTGTTGAATAACTTTAGTAAAAGCTGCAACAACATGTTTCAAAGGCACAAACCTACACATTAAATAATTAAATTGACGTACAAATAAATTATATTAATGATGCTTTAACTTACCAAGAATATTTATCAAGTTGCAAATATACTTTATATTGTTGGTTCAATGTGTTAGTATCTCGAACATAATCATTATCATTTGGTAGTTATGTCGGTGCATCAACAATATTGAGTGACGACACACTGAATAATGAGTCATCATCCATATGCATTGATGTACGTCTTTCTAATATTCTAACACCTCGAAAGAATTTTCTCTTCCTTGTTCAATATCATTATTAGGATGACCAGATGGTCCACCAGATTTCTCTTTGCCCTTTCCTTTCTTCTTGCGAAATCAGGAAAACATCTATAAAAAAAATAATATGAAATTTAAATAATATATATACTAATATGCATTTATTAAGTTCATCAAATATAACTTAAAAATATTAAGGAGAATGACATTGTGTACATCTTCACTTACAAAGTTAGGAGAATGATATTCATAACGAGGAGACAATTTCACAAAGTTATGAAATATTTGACTCCATTCACAAATTCTTGTGTAAGTCCTCTATGACCAAGACTAGTTCTATTATACATCCACTGACGAGTTTCCGGAGGAAACATTTTTCTGCAATAAATTATATAACTACTAAATTAATACAATAATAATCAAGCAATTTCACAATAAATATTAAAAGTAAATAAGTAAGTTAACTTTACAATTAATAACCAATTCTAACAATTAACATCAATTAATCAATTCTAACAATAAATAATAATAAAATTAATAACTTAAATCAACAAATGACATTAAAAATATCAAAATACACTAAACAATTATCATATAAAATAATAAATAAGAGATTAACATAAATAAGACATAAAATTAATTAACATAAATAAGACATTAAAGTAATACATTAAATTAGCATAAATATTACATTAAATTAATTAACATAATTAAGACATCAAATTAATAAACATTAAGTAAGAGACTAACATAAATAAGATATAAACTTAATTAACATATAAATAAATCGATTTAAGAAAAAGGTCCCTTGCGTGAGCTCGCGTAGGGCCCATTGAGCCCTTGCCTCCTGGTGGACCGTTCCGCGAGGCCACGTAGGGGTCCGGTGACCCTTGCGCGGCATGAAAAAAAATTAAAAAAATTGCCTTTGTCCGGAGGGAGAAGATAGAGGAAGATGATGAAGGCGCACACAGAGGAAAAATCGTGTGTGGGGGAAGAGACGGGGGAGGGGGGGGGGGGGGGGGAGTATTTTTTTATTTGTGACGGAATTTGGGTCGGAAATTTCATCCCCAAAATTAAAATTTTTTTCTCCCCCCCCCCACGGGTTCCATGTGGGCGCATGGGAGGAGTCATGGGTGTCCGCCAATTTCTGACGGACCCCAATCGTCAGAAATTCTGATAAGCTTTCTGTCCGTCAAAAATTCTGATGGCTTTACTTCTCTTAGAATTTTTTACGGACATGATGTCCATCAGAATTTTTGACGGGCTATTAACTGCCAGAATTTCCGATGGTCGTCCTTTCCATCAAAAATTCTGACGAATAGGGGCATGTTAGAAGTTCTGACGGGGTTAACCGTCGAAAATTTTGACAGACAACTTGTTGGAAATTAATCATGACTTGACGCATAATATTACTTGGAGAAGAATTGTATTAGGATTAGAAGTTTGAGTTGGAATAGAATTAATTAGTTAGTTTCTTTCTTCTAATTAAAGTTAGACTCTTGTGCTATAAAACTACCTTTGCTGATCAATGAAAATATATGCGTTGAGTTATTATGTGAAGTTCATCTCCTATGTTTTTCTCCTGGAATCCTCTATTTCTAGTCTGCTATTGTGCGTGTCTCTCTCTCCTGGCTAATATATGGTATTAGAGCAACAGATTTGAGAGTCTCGACGTGCGGAAGGCACGTTCGTCTCGGTGTTGCTGTAGTAACAACAACACATGGTCATTCCTTCGACGGAGTGGGGTAAAGACAAGATGAGTAGCATCTTCTATTGCGATGCGAACAACGCGTCATAGCACGACAAGGTGTTATTGTCTGACAACGCAGTCACCGAAGAAGCAAAGAGGAGGATGAGATGATTGGTGCTGCAGCATTTTATCTGATAATAATGGAATAGGCCGAGGGGGCCGTAGCTTCCAATAGACGCGTTGACGGTCTCTCCCAGATGCAGGTAGCGACGGACTTGGTGACGGAGAAGGAGAACAATCTGAGAGTTCTTCCAACATGCTATTGTCAGCTCCAATAGTGGAGAACTTGAACAGTCACATGTTGGAGAAGTCGCAAACATTGTCGATCTTTGAGGACTATCTTCGACTACCCACCTTTCACATGAATCACGACGAGCATGAGGAATTCGTGCGGGTCGTCAATAATGTTTAACGTGTCCTCGATGAATTAGATGATATCATCCTTGAAATTTTAGCCGGCATGCAAGCGCTGGCGCTGATGCCGTCGTGGGCCTCATCCATCCAACAAGCGTTGAGGATGAAGACAAATCATGCGACAGAGGTGCCTGCAAACGATTAGGGCCACCTGGTGGAGAACAACATCATAAAGGTAGATCGAATAAAGGAACCCATGTCGTGCAACAGTAGCGGAGGCGACGAGCGCCGCAAAGCTGACCACACGGAAGATGCAGTTGGTCACTAGCATGTGGAGGTTCTCGTCGAAATTCTTAGCGAGGGCTCATGGGAGAACATGCTGCACGCCATGATGATCACATAGATGAGAGAAGGGTCGACGTCGATCTTGAAGAGCAGGGACTCAACAATGGAGGTCATGAACGGGTTCACAGTCATGGCGACATGCACCTTCGACCCTGAGGAGGTCAGGGAACTCATCGCCAAGAAAGACTAGGAAGACTCTGACACAAAGCCTCACGAGATCGAGGTGCAGGAGCCCAAGGATCCTCACGGGAAGGCTAGTGGTGATGGGGTCGGTTGCCACCGCCAGGAGGAAGAGGCGATGAAGATGAAGCATGACCAGGAGAACCTGCAGAAGAGCGACATAAAGAAGAGGCAACACCATCGCTGGTACGATGAGAGGCCATCGTCGACGGAGACATGCGTCAAAGAAGGCTCAAGCGGCCGGAGGAGATGGAGAAGAAGGCAGCCAGTGAGAAGGGACCGATGGAGAAGAAGCCCAAGATGTTCGTAGAGTGACCAAGCGATGAGGTACAACAACAAGGATAACTGCAACGGGACTAACATGGAAGAAGCCTAGGACGGGCGCAACTTGGGCGCCTTGGAGCACACGCCCGAAGTCGGCAAGCTTGCTTGGGTAGGAGGGAAAAGAACATCCCTCTCGAGGAGAGGAGCAGGAGAAGAGGACATCACGGCAACGAGGGAGAAGCACATCTCTCTTGAGCAAAGGCACACGAAAAGGAAAAGCGCTAGCATATCCTACAGAATGTCGAGGTCACAAAGAAGCGCGAGGAGCGGGGTGCTCTAGATGCAGGAAGTTCTTTGTGTCAGTAGGTTCTAACAAGAACAGAGCACCCTCAAGGTCTGAGGCGGAGACCGTTATCGAAGGACTAACACGGTGTTGTAGGATGGAGGACATGCCCGTGTCGAGGACTCACACAGTGCTACATTCGATTGACGTTGTTGCACACGACACTGGTCAGGTTAGCCTACCTGTTGGTGGTCGAGTTTATCGATTGTGTGTCGATGATCAAGGAGTGGATGATGAGGACTACGTGGGGTGCATAGACATCATGCACGTTAGGAGGGCAGCAAGGCGGTGGCTCGTGGTACGCGAACATCAAGGCCAATCCGATTAGGCTTTGGAAGGAGGAGCATAGTAGAACTCCAGAGCGAGGGTGTGGGACCTCATCAAGAGGATGCCGAAATACTCGAAGGACCGTAGTATTTCCCCTCTCTAGCCGAAGACCAAAGAGAACCAACCTCTCGCGTGGAAGAGCAATGCGCACATTGAGTGAAGTTAGGATTAAGGGGGAGTCTATTGGAAATTAATCATGACTTGAAGTATAATATTACTTGGAGAAGAATTGTATTATGATTAGAAGCTTAAGTTGGATTAGGATTAGTTAGTTAGTTTCTTTCTTCTAATCAAAGTTAGACTCTTGTGCTATAAAACTACCTTTACTAATGAATGAAAATATATGTGTTGAGTAATTACGTGAAGTTCATCTCCTCTATTTTTCTCCGTGGATCCTCTGTTTCTTGTCTGTTGTTGTGCGTGTCTCTCTCCTGGGCTAATACAACCTGTCCGTCAGAATTTCTAACGGGCTCTAGGTCTCTCAGAATTTCTGACGGACTAAAAGCCCGTTAGAATTTTAGATTGAAAGCCAATTAGAATTTGTGTGGGAAAATAGTTTACGTCACAAATTTGATCTCAAATTGTGAGGGATATTAGACCGTCAGAAATTTCTGCAACAAATTTACAATTTTCTTGTAGTGAAATGAATTAATGAGCTAATTTCATCATAATTAATTCATTGTGTGTTTTGTTTGTACCCATCATATTGATTAAAGGGTCATATGATCACAATGAATATTGTCATTTTAACTATACTAAAATAATTTATTGCAAGATGAATAAAATTTGACATTAAGAAGTAGTGAAATACATAGTTACAGTTAAGGGAGGACCTAGGGAATAAATGGTGACAAAAAAATGAGAGATTAGGGTGTAGAAAATTGATGTATCATAGTGTATAAAGAGTAGTTTACAATACTTTCATACTATGCATGTTATGGTACTATGTTGCTTTCTTCTTTATACAATATGAAGTAGATGACAGAATAATAACTCACAAAACTTTATAAGGTTGTTTTTATTATTTGTACTTTAGTATAAATGGAGGTGGAAGGAGAAGTGACACGTGTATCGATCTGAGCATTTTGAATAGATAAGAGTTGATCGGCTTCTCCCCAAAGTTTCCTCTCTAGTTTTCTTGCCCATCTCTTCTATGCAAAATCCTCTCAACTTTTGATTGGTAACATGGTATCAGATCTCTGATATGAAGAAACACTTTGAAGGATCATGAAGGTCATTCACGATTGATCAATTGAAGTGTTGATGTGAGGTTTGTAGTGCTATGGGTTTGTGTGATGAATTATGTGTA
>LTAE01005353.1:3624-28798 GCA_001647135.1 Pontederia paniculata
TATATATATATATATATATATAGAGTTTAATGGAGGTGAAACACCCCTTCAGGTGTTTCACCGTGAAACATCCACGTGATCGACCGTCTATTTTTGAATATATGGTTTAGATTAAAAACAACTTAAAATCACCTAACTAAAATAACATAACCACTTTCTATCTCCTCTTTTAATCTAAACCACATATTCAAAAATAGACGGTCGATCACATGGGTGCTTCACCGTGAAACACCTGGAGGAGTGTTTCACCTCCATTAAACCTATATATATATATATGTATGTAACAGAAAACCTATGTGAAGACATAATGCTTATTCATTTTTCATAGTTCCTTCGTTGGAGTTTCTTTAGTGGTGCCCTTTGTCACAAATTTAGAACTTTCAGAACAATTAATCGTGTATACACATAAAAAACGTCCCTCAAAAAATAAAAAAAAAATTATTCACATGCTTCTTTATGCGCTCATGGGTGACAGGTCACGGACGACGAGTCACGGAGAAAAAATTTTTTTGACGAGTGCCAAATCCATCAGAATTTCTAGCGAGAAAACCACCCATCAGAAATTCTGACGGGTTCGGCACCCATCAGACATTATGATGGGGTTCAGCACTCGTCAAAATTTCTGATGAGTGCATTTTCCGTCAAAAATTCTGACGGAACTTTTTTTTCTCAGAAACATTTGTAGATATTTTTGAGAGATTTTTTTACCGTCAGAATATTTTGTAAGAAATTTGAATTTTTTTTGTATATGTATATTTCAATAAGTCACATGTGACACGATTAAAATTTTTACTCCAGTTCCTTCATAATAATTTAAATCAAAATTATTGATAATTAGATGAAGAGCATTCGTTTTCTAAATTTTTACATCATATATTTATGTAGTAACTAATGTACCGTTAATAAGATTAACAAAATAAAAAGTTTGATATCAGTGCTAGATTTATTTTATTTATTATTAGATGACAAAGTAATGACATTTTTTTATCTAAAAATCTGAACCTCCATTAATTTATCTTACTTCGAATGGAATACTGATAAATAAGATTTTTAATAAAAAAACATTTAATTCACAAAATTTGAATTCGAGTTTCTTACGGTCTCAACTTCCGTTGGTGAGTAATGACAGTTTTATGCGAGGAAACGTGGACGAACAAGATCGTAGCTTACCTTTTGTTTTTTTGTAATCATCAAGGTCAAAAGGGTCAAGGGAACAACTCATATATCTCCTTCTGCAGTTTCAAACGTTTTTTTTTTTTCACATTTTCCTTGCATGAGGAGTGCAAAACGTTTTCCAAAAGGACACATTGCCTTTTAAAGATTTACATGGTTTTTTTTTGTCTCTGTTAATAATACAAAATTATAAATAGTTGGAATTTGGAAGTGGTCTTGGCCTATAAAATATACATCACTTTAACCTCAAAACAAACGAGGAAAATAATGGAAGACTATTTCTTGCAAAATAGTTTTTAACCTCATTTTTAGTACATATACACATTTGAAATATTATTATTAATTATATATATTCTCTCCCAGGCCTTCATTTTGAGATTTTTTTTTATCTCGCTAACGTATCTTTCATTTGATTTGATTCCCACCGAATAAAGGCCCATTTGTTTTGGATGGAACAAAGACGAGACCAACGTCTCAAAGTGAAGAGTAAAGCCCATTTGTTTCCATGGATATAGGCCCATTTTGCTTCTTAACGTTGGTAAGCATTTTTTTTATTAATAAAATTTTCCATCTTATATTTTAATTTCTTATTTATTTTTTCTTCTTAAACAAAACAAAAATAAAATATAAGAACGATATGTGTACATCTATCATTTCATAATTTTTTTTACCAATAATCATCTCTCAAACGTCTTTATACATATCTATAAGCAACTGCAATATATGCTCTCTGATCCATATCGCTTAAAATAGCAAAAAAAAAAAAAAAAGAGTTGACACATCAAGCAAAATAAGTAAATAAGCGGCAACAGGGCAGGGAAACAATAATCATATAAGAATCAAACTTAGAACAACGAGGGATCGAAAAAGAATCCGAGAAAAATCTAAAAAAAAAAGAATTAACAAATCATGAACTAGAATAAAAAATGGTCTAGCAAATTTAAATAATGAAAGTTGAAAATTCAAACACACCGCATCAAGTAGTATTATCTTCTAACTACAAAATGTTGAGAGGTCAACTGGGAGGCGATGGAGGAGTCATAAGAGGTGGTGGTGTTCCTAGTAAATGTCCAAGCTCCAAGTTATTGGCTGTTGAGTGAAGAATACATTGGGCGACTAGGATGTGGCAAACAACTACGGCATATAATGTTCATGGAATGGGCAATTTGGAAAGGGATGGAATAAGTTGTGATGAAGTAGCCTTGTAAAATTACTTTAAAGTACAAATAGATAACGTATGGATGAAGTTTAATGAATGTGTTACAATGAAAAGTACACCCTAACATCGTCCCCTCGTTGATGAAAAACTTAGAGCCATGAAGATCATTGTTCCATAGTGCCTCTTCCTTCTAAAGCGTCAGTATGACAACAAAGAAAATAATAAGTTAAGATTGCGAATTAAAAGGCTTATATCAATATATAAAATGGATAAACGTTGATGATAACCGATGGAAATTTCACTTTGGAACCGGCTTGTGCTTAGAAGGAACTCCAAGAGATCGCTCTCTCATGAATTTTTAAGTTAGAAGAGTTGAATATGAAATAAAGTTTTATTGAATAAAAATATGCTCAAACCTATAATGGACAAACCTTTAAATATGTTGGTTAAAGACTAATTACATGACTCTTCTAATAGAATAAGAGATAAAGTAAAACTTTTAACTAAAGCAAATATAATAAAAATAAATAAATAAACTATGACTCATACATCAAACTCGCCCACTCGAAAAGAGTTCGACCTCAAACTCGAATATGTCATATATGAAACATATACGAAGGATGATGTCCCTAATTGTGGTGAATGAACACCTTAGAGAAATTGATGATAACACTTCAACGAATTAGGATATGACAATCCTTGCTTGACTTGATAAACTTGATCTTTAAATAAGAATTTGCTTTCACAATCTCCTCAAATTCTTCGACGGCTTTGCCTTTGTATCGCTGAACACAGGGGCGGACTCACATAGGCAGTGAGGGGCCACAGCCTCTCCCAACTTTTCGGTGTATTAAATATATATATATATATACTAAAATTAATATATAAATAAAATATTAAAAAAGTAACAAAATTATGTAGTAACTTAAGTGGATAGGTGAATTTAGTTTATATTAAGAGGTCTAAGATTCAAATCCTATCAATGATTTATTATTTTGACCCTCTTCGATTTTTATTATTTTGCTTTTATACATTTTGGCCCCTCTTATTTTTCATCCCTGGGTCCGTCCCTGACTAAACTTGAGTGATCATCTTTCCAACTTTGAATTAATTTTTTTCTTTAATGAGTCACCACTTAATAGTCTATTCATGTGCTTCAATTGATTTGGTCAATATTGTCGTATCATCTTCAAAGGATAATTATTTTCCTTCTCCATATGAATAAATAATAATCTCTTGAAGTTTTTCGTTATTATCTATTATTCTTAACTATCAATTCTTTTGGTGGATACCTTTTTACTTAATAATGTTCCTTCGGATTGAGAAAGATCTTGATATGCATCTTGTTACCCTAGAGAAGTTCCAAAGTAGTAGTAATATTATCTATCTTAATTTTCAGTGCTTAAAATTTTTGTGTAGGCATGCCACCCATGATCTTAACTTCACTATAATACCAATTGATGCAGTGAAACAAATGCCAAATTAAAATTGAGAAAAAGAACTAAATAAATTAGTTTTGTGCTGTAAAAATAAAATAAATCAGATAATATATGTAAAAATAAAATAAAAACCAGCAAGTATATTGATCACAAAAAAATATATGTGATGAGAAAAGAGATTATCATTCTCATGAGAATTATTATTATTTATTTCAAAATCTAAGGTGATAAGAAAAAATCCAAGTTGAATTCAATTTCAATTTAAATAATAGAGAAATGAAAAAAAATAAAAGAAGATAAAAAAATATAAAATTGAGAGATGAGTTGAGATAAATAAGATCTTCTAGAGATTATGTTTCACCACTACTTTAGATTGAATTAAATTATGTACAAATTGTTCTAATGATAGACTAGATTTATGAGGACTTTCAAACAAATTCACCCTTCATTAATTCTAATCTAAGATTCATGAACTATGCAAAACTTATACTATTAACCACTTAATTAAGCCCAACTTAATAGACCATACAATTTATAATCTCAAAAGAGTAATCCGAATTGTGACATGATGTTTTGTGACGTAATTTCAAAGAGCAATCTCTTCGTATGCTCAAAATGATGAAATTAATTATATTAAAGAATCAACAATAAATTTCATAGTTATCATAAAAATGAAAATAATTAACAAAAAAATCATATTTTTAAAGAAATAATTCATTAAAGAAATTCAATCTAAAATAGGTTTGACAAATTCCCTAATACAAACTACTCCATGAGATTTACACATAAAATAATATAAGAAATAATTCATCCCAATAAAAGAAGAAAAGAAGATCTAACTCTAAAAGTTAGTAGTACAACCTTCTTATGAATGTACCGCAATGTTCTTTTTCTTGATCCTATAGAGTTCCCACAATGTTCAACACAAACACTTTGGCCTCAAGGGAGAGAATTCAGAAATTCCAAAAGAGAATCCAGAGCGAGAATGAGAAAGAGAGAGAGAGAGAAAATGAGGATGCCAAGGGTTTTATTATAGAGGAGGGGAGAATTCAGAATTTTCAGGATTTAAATTTATTCTAACTCCTCTTTTTGATGAATTTTAGCCAAAAACCACTTGTCTTAGGGTTGGATAAAGATTGTTAGAAAATGGGTTAAAAATGAATTCATCAAAATCTAATTTCACGATCGAGACAGTGAGTTTCACGATCATGACTAAGACCATATCATTAGACGTCCAACATTTCACGGCCCGTGAACTAGATTTCATGACCGTGATTGAAACCTCATTTTCAAATCTGCTAGATTTCACACTCGTGAAACTTCATTGGTCATTTCGCTCACGATCGTGAATTCCTCATATGTTCCGTCATTCGTTGTTTTCATGGTCGTGACGTGCTCCTCACAACCTGTGAATATATGGATCTTCAATCACTTTCTTTCACTCACGGCCTTGATATTACCCATCACGACTAATGAATTCCGGAATTTTTCTTCACCTCTCGTTCATGACCATGATATTTTTCATCACGATCATGACGATGAGTTTCTATTGATTTCTTTGCAAAAAATAATTTTCAGTCTTTTTATGTTGTCTCCCTTCACCTTTTTGTTTGGAATACGTCAAAAATATGAAATCTTGGATAGATAATGCCTCAATAAAATTAAACTAAAAATCTAAATAAAATGATGCATGTCGTGAACAAATTTAAAAAAATATGTCATACAAAATATGTTAGAATTAACATGCACCAAGAAGACCGCAAAAGAAGCAAAAATCAGCTATAGCCCGTCATAAGGACCATGCAAGTATAATTAAGACATAAAGTTAAGGGACAATTGATGAAAATAAAAAGAGTTAGAGATCACAAAAATATAATGAGCATAATTGTGGGGCATTCACAACCTTATTTTTGGAACTATACCAAAAAGGATTGAGTTTTTTTTAACATACAAATAAAGTATATGCTTAGTACACATTATAAAATAAACTAGAAGCAACATAAGATAGTATCCTAATAGTTAAAAGGAACTGAGCTTACAAGCTAGTTATAACCTTTCATAAGACTTGCATGCATAAGAAGAAATGAATCCAAGGCAAGAAGAGAAAGACGAGTGAACTAAATGACCAAGAAAGGGTGAATGAACTAGAAGGTATAAATATTAAACCCCATTTGAAACTTAAAAAGGAAAAAAATAAGAGAAACTAAAAAAAAATGAATGGAGAGAAATATTTCATCATCTTCTGTAACGCCCCCAAAAGACCACCCTGTCATATGGCAGAATGCTCTCCTAAGTGCATTACACATCATACATTACTTTGACTTTAAGGTTGACACTAAGACTGGTCAACACAATGTGGAATACATAAAATAATTAAAAGCATAAATCTTCATAATTCTTTTCATAAAACATAAGTGCGGAAAGTTGACATGACATAAAGTTTTATAGTCTCACAAAATATCATACATATATATACCTTTCATGTACTTTATTTCTTACATCATCTTTCATCTTTGACATACTTTTCTTGCATGAGGGTAAGTTATGATTTTACCATGTAGGTAGTCAAATGTCAATTACACCTCTGCCATTATTCATCATCATTGAATCTTTTCATCTTATACATTTCATTCATCATTAAACTTTCTTTGTACTTAGCATACATATTCCATACATAAACATCATCCCATAGCAACTAATGCAATATGCTCAATGCAAAAATTAAGCCAAGTGGTTATCTTCTTAAGTTCTTCTAATTCCTTTAATGACTTTGAGGTGACTTTGGGAGTTGATTTGTTGTAACTTTGAATGGCTCATGAGTCTTTATAGGCATCGCCAATAGGTCAATGGAGGTGCACAAACCACAACCGAAAAGGACACTCGAGAAATTCATTTGTTGCAAGGCGGGGAGAAAGTCAATCAACAGGAACTAGGTAGCAGCTGATCTACCAGTCCCTCATCATCATTAACACTGTCGCTCCCAACATTACAATGCATGGCGGCCTCATAATTAATTTTGTGAAGATGATTAACCCCGTATCTTGTCCACATGTTAAGTCCATAGGATTAAAATTACACAGCATCTAAGAATAAAAAGTTGACCTGTAACATAGCGGTCACGACCAGTGACTGGTCTGTCACGGCCCGTGACTGTTATGTCACGACCCGTGAAGACTTGGTCACGGCCGTGACCGGGCAAGGGTTCACACTCAATGTGGTCACAGCCGTGACGAAACAGAGTCAGTTTTACAGTCACGGCTCGCGATGCGTCAATGTGTTTGCTGGATCTTCACTTGACATAACGACCCGTGACGGTTGTCACGGTCGTGCCTGGGTGCATATCTTCTATCGTCGCAGCCCGTGACCAGATGGTCACGACCGTGACTCTCTCCATCACGGCCGTGACGGGAGATTTCTAGGCAAATTTCGCCCGTGCCGTCCTCGACTGCTACCGTCACGACGCATGACATCTCTGTCACGGCCGTACGGGAAATTCTTGGGCGATTTTCGCCTCGTTTCTTCTCTAAATAATTCCGAGATTCTTTCTTTTTAACATATTATTATATGGAGATCAATATTCCTATGTTTTCGATATTTTTGGCTTTAAAATCTACATCATATACATCATACATTCATATAAAGATCTATTTCTAATCAATCTAAGAGAAAATCCTTCCTAGGACATAAACATCATATATTCATGATGAAGAATAAAAATCAGAATCTCAAGGCATATTATTATCATCTAAAATTCTTCATAATATCATAATAAAACCTAACATGAAAACCCATTCTAAAGGGATCGGCCATGTTACATACCTTTTTCCCATCGAATTTCCCTTTTGTATTCTCCTGGATCTAGGTTCCTCTTCGTTCTTCGTGTTGTGCCTCTCTTCCACCGCCTCCTAGGGTTTTGGTACAAATTTAGAATAAATAAAAATGACAATCCTAAGGGAGGAGAAGACCTAGATCCATTACCTTGTGTTTGGGAGAAGAGAAGGAAGAAGAGAAGAGGGAGGTCTCCGACGACTAGGGTTTTGGGAGAAGAATGCCAAAAGAGTTGGTAAATTTTCTTAAGAGGCTTATTTATAAGTTGACCCAACCTCCAACTTATTATTTTTATTTTTATTTTCTATTTTATAAAATGTTGGGTATTACATTATAACCCTCTTAAAAAAAATTCGTCCTCGAATTCAAAACAAAAAGAGAAACTTACTTAACAAAGTGGGAAATTCTTTGCGCATCTTTGACTCCGATTCTCAGGTTTCTTCACTTTCCTGATGGCGACTCCATGCCACCTTGACTATTGCAACTTTCTTATTGCCTTGGAGTTGAAATCGGCGCTCCAAGATCTTCACTGGTTGTTCTTCATAAGTGAGGTCTTCCTTCAGGTTCGGTTCTTCCATCCGAATTACATTGGAGTCATCATGCTTGTACTTCCTCAACATGGATACATGAAAAACATTATGCACTCGCCCATAAGAAGGGGGTAGTGCCAATCTACATGCTCCTTCTCCTATCAGCTCCAGTACCTCAAAAGGGCCTACATAAGGAGGACTTAGCTTACCTCTCTTGCTAAACCTCATGATGCCTTTAGTTGGTGATACTTTCAGCAAAACTTTGTCTCCCACTCTGAAAATCTGCTCCCGACGTCCTTTGTCTGCATAGGTCTTCTGGCGGCTTTGAGCAGCTTTCATCCTTTTCCTGATCAATTCAACTCTGTCTGCATATTCTTGTATCACCTCTGGGCCTAGTAGCTTTCGTTCACCCACCTCACTCCAACATGTCGGTGAGCGACATGGTCTCCCATACAATGCTTCAAATGGTGCCATGCCTATGCTGGAGTGATAACTGTTGTTGTAAGCAAATTCTATCAATGATAGATGATCATCCCAGCTACCATGCCAATCCAATGCACATGCCCGGAGCATGTCTTCCAAGGTTTGGATTGTTCTTTCTGATTGCCCATCTGTCTGTGGGTGGAATGCAGTGCTGTAATTCAGCTTGGTCCCAAAGGAGTCTTGGAAACTCCTCCAAAACCTTGCTGTAAATCTGGGATCCCTATCTGAGACAATAGACACAGGAATCCCATGTAGTTTGATGATCTCTCTGATGTACAGATCCATCAAACTTTCTACTGACTGCTTCCATCTAATAGGGAGGAAATGAGCAGACTTAGTCAATCTGTCTACAACTACCCATATAGCATCATGTCCTCTTCTTGTCTTGGGTAGGCTTGTCACAAAATCCATAGCAATATGCTCCCACTTCCACTCTGGAATGCTCAAGGGTTTAAGCATACCATATGGCCTCTGGTGTTCAATTTTCACTTGTTGACATACTATGCATCTAGATACATATTCGGCTATTTCCCTCTTCATATTATTCCACCAGAAAGTTCTCTGCAAATCTTTATACATTTTGGTACTCCCCGGGTGGATAGCAAATTCGGATTTGTGACATTCATCCAGTACTTCCCTCCTAAGTGAGGTATCATTAGGAACCCATAGTCTGCCTCTGTATCTAATTCCTCCATCCACAGACATAGCAAAATCTTCAGCTTCCTGGCTGCACTTCTTGATCATATTTCTATATTCTGGATCTGCCACTTGAGCAATTATGATCCTATTTACCAGGCTTACTTGCACCTGATGGACCATCAACATTGCACCAGTTCCACTAAATCTTGGATTCCACTGGAAAAGATCCTTCATTTGATTCCATTTATGCACCCTAAGACAAGCTAGTGTTCCTTCCCACTTCCTGCTTAATGCATCAGCAACTGAGTTGACTTTACCGGGTGATATCCTATGACAAATTCATAGTCTTTCAGAAATTCCATCCACCTGCGTTGTCTCATGTTCAAATCCTTCTAGGTAAAAATAAACTTCAGGCTCTTGTGATAAGTGAAGACTTCAAAAGTTTCACCATATAAGTAGTGTCTCCAAATTTTCAGGGCAAACACTACTGCTGTCAACTCCAGATCATGTGTGGGATAGTTGACTTCATGATTTTTGATCTGTCTGGATGCATAAGCCACTACCTTGCCATTTTGCATGAGTACACAGTCGAGACCTGTGCCACAAGCATCACTGTACACTACATACCCACCTGTTCTAGAAGGAATAATGAGTATTGGTGCAATTATTAGTCGACTCTTCAACTCTTGAAAACTCTGCTCAGACTTTGGGGACCATATAAATTTGGTATCCTTCCTTGTCAGGTTCGTCAGGGGTGATGCTATCTTGGAGAAGCTCTTGATAAATCTCCTATAGTATCCTGTAAGTCCCAAAAAGCTGCGAATTTCTCCCACATTCTTTGGCTGTGCCTAGTTTGAGATTGCTTCCACTTTGGCAGGGTCCACTGCAATCCCTTGTTTAGATATTATGTGCCCAAGGAACATTGTCTTGTCCAACCAAAATCCGCATTTGGACAATTTTGCATATAATTTGTGCGGCCTCAAAGTCTCCAGCATAATCCTAAGGTGTTCTCTATGTTCCTCTAGGCTTGCTGAATAGATCAGAATATCATCAACAAAGACGATGACAAGCTGATCCAAATAGAGTTTGAAAACCCTATTAATTAAATCCATGAATGCTGCAGGTGCATTCGTCAACCCAAATGACATTACTAGAAATTCATAATGCCCATACCTAGACCGAAAAACATTCTTAGGTATATCCTCCTCAACAACCTTGAGTTGGTGGTAACCACTCCTCAGATCTATCTTGGAGAAATCTGTTGCCCTTGAGAGCTGGTAAAAAAGATCATCAATCCTTGGGAGAGGTTATTTGTTTTTCATTGTGACTTTGTTGAGCATCTTGTAGTCAATGCATAGTCTGAGGGAGCCATCCTTCTTCTTCACAAATAAGACCGGAGCGCCCCATGGTGAGACACTTGGTCTGATGAATCCTTTATCCAGTAACTCTTGCAGATGCTTCTTCAATTCCTGCATTTCGGCTGGTGCCATTCGATATGACGCTTTAGAAATAGGAGCTGTCCCTGGTAGCAGTTCTATCCTGAAGTCCACCTCTCGCTATGGGGGTAATCTTGAGATGTCTTCTGGAAATACATATGGAAATTCTCGGACCACTTCCAATTTCTGGGGATCCTTCTCCTTGGACTCAGTACTGATAACACTGGCCAAGTATCCTGCGCATCCTTTTTCCAGCATTCTGTGAGCTTGCGTTGCTGACACCAGTATTTTGCCTTCCTCTGATGGTCTGCCTCTGACTACTGCTTGTGGGCCATTGCGAGGGCCAATGATAATTTTATTCTTCTTGCATAGTAGCAACACATCATGGTAGGACAGTCAATCCATGCCCAAGATGATATCATAATCCTTCATGGGAAGGACAATCAGATATGCTGGATACTCCTTGCCTTCCACCATAATTGGCACATTTGAAATGTACTTAGTGGCTTGTAGGGAGCCCATGGGTGTGGAGAGGTTCATGGTGTGGCTCATATCATGCAGTAGAAAATTCAATGCAAAAGCACAATCATGAGAGATGAATGAGTGCGTGACACCCGAATCAAATAAAACAGAGGTAGATATCCAGCTAGAGAGATAGTACCTCTGATAACATCATCATCGTTGTTGTTGGCTGCACCAACCTCCATGTTGTAAGCTCTGCCCCGTATAGCTCTGTTGGCACCTCTTGCAGCTCTGGGGTTCTGGTCTTCATTCTTCTTGTCTGGGCAGTCTCTGATGTAGTGCCCAAATTTCTCGCAGTGGATGCATGCTCCAGTCTTCATGCGACATTCTCCCTGATGATAACATCCACAATGCTTGCATGTCTCCTGTGGTGGCTGGGCCTGCTGTCGTGGTGGAGGAGCATTGCGAGGGACATATGGCCTTGCCCGATTATCCCTGCGATTGTCGCGCCCGTTGTAGTGTTGGCGCTGCCGATCCCACTTCGGCCTATTCTGCATAGAGATGGACAACGGGCCGGGCCAGCCGGCCCGGCCCGTTGCCGGCACGGCAAAATGTCATGTCGACCCGACCCGAGCCCAAGCCTGGCCCGGCACGGATCCCCAGGCCGTCCCCGGGCCGGGCTGGGCCACCCTTTCGGGATTTTTGGCCCGGCACGACACGGGCCCGATGAGCACGAGCCCGCCCGAGCTCGACACGGTCAAGCACAATCATATATATAATATAAATTATTTTTATAGACATATACTATTAAAAAGACTTTTTGGTAGAGAAGGTAGTCATTTATGTTCCTAATCCAGGTTCAAATCCCTCCTCCATCATTTTTTTGAATTTAACCTATATAATACTACATATATTTTCATACATCTTCTTATATAATATGTTACTTATGAGCACAAGCCCGCCTAGACCCGACACAGTCAGGCAATATAATTTTTCTTTATAAACATATACTATTCAAAAGACTTTTTGAAAGAGAAGATGATCATCTATTCCTAATCCGGGTTCAAATCTCTCCTCCATCAATTTTTTGAATTTAACCTATATAATAAATATATTTTCATACATCTTCTTATATAATATATATTACTTATTGATATAATAATATCATATACTATTATTTAGTTACTAAATTTATAATATGATTATATTAAATATATATTATATGATATGAAGTAGAGGTCGAGGTCAGCCGTTCGACATAATCATAATATATACTAATTTACCTATATTTATATATAAAATTATAACTTCTTTTAAAAAATAGTTAAAAATTCATAAAAATAATAAAATAATAGTGGCCCAGTCCGGCCCGATCTAGCACGACATAGCACGATCGGCACGAACGAATTTGGGGCAAGCCGGGCCGCTCGGATGCCAATTTTAGCATGGCACGACACGATACGATTTTTTTGGGCACGACACGAGCACGAGTACGAGCACGGTCAAACACGAGTTGACTGACACGAGCATGACACGAGCACGCACGAATGTCCATCTTTAATTCTGCATAGGCTGGTGCATTGGGGCCTTTCCTTTAGCTTCCTTGCGTCGATTAGCTGCATCCTATTCCATTCGCCCAGCCAAGTCAGATGTTGCTCCAAGAGTTCGGCAGTTGCCTGCCATAATCAGAGTCTGAAGTTCTGGATTCAGACCCTGAACAAAGCGATCTGCTTTCATCCTCATCATGTTTCTGCTTGCAGAACCTCTCCAGTCTGATGAACTCATTGTGATAATCTTTTACAGTCTTGTTCCCTTGTTGCAGCTTCAGGAATTCACGCTACTTCTGACTGCGCTGGTAGGCAATGGAGTAGCGTGCCTCAAACATTTTTCTAAATTTCTTCCAGGCAATGACTTCTTGGTCATGAAAGCTGGTGGCTTTGGTGGTCTACCACCAATCTTTTGCATCCTTTGTCAAGCGATGCACAACATATATGACCTTCTTGTCATCTGCACACTGCATAAGTGCGAAGAGTTCTTCCATCGATATCAACCAGCGTTCTACCTCAACTACACCTTTAGAACCCTTAAACTCTAGGGCGAGAACTTCAGGAAATGCTAGAAATCCTTGGTTGCCTGAGCCTGATGCTATGATTGATCACCAAAGGCTTGCTGTTGCCTTTGCATGACTGGTGCTATGTTATCCTGGGCTTCGCTCTAGGCCTCATCCTCCACCTGGTTGGCTCTTGGTCGCCGGTTAACAACACGTCTGAGAGGCATCTAATACATACCATAACACAATCATATCAGTCATAATAATAAAATACCTTAACAAAAAGGAACTTACTTCTGGTTGGTGCTGTGACGGTTCGTGATGCTTTGCACATGAGACTTTAACTACACTGAAACATCAAAAGAGTCCTGACTTTAGGCTCTGATACCATAACTGTAACGCCCCCAAAAGACCACCCTGCCACATGGCTGAATGCTATCCTGAGTGCGTTACACATCATACATTACTTTGACTTTAAGATTGACACTAAGACTGGTCAACTAAATGCGGAATACATAAAAATAATTAAAAACATAAATCTTCATACCTCTTTTCATAAAACATAAGTGCAGAAAGTTTACATGACATAAAGTTTCATAGTCTCACATCACATAATAAATTTCTTTCCTTATTACAACTGAACCAAAGAGACTAGATTGATAGACATCATACTGGACCACTACTTATGTGCAAACAACATCATCATGAACACCTATCGCCACTAGCACCACCAGGAACCATGCCATCCTAGATCACTGACCTGCAGGATCCAAAGCAGGGGGCAAACAAAACCACTATGAGCGATAAAGCTCAGATATGTATGGCACAATAGAAAGGTAATTTTCATAATAAAATCAAAAGCATGAACATAACTACTTAATCATAATTTAAATATTATTTTTCATAACATAAGGATCATCATAAAACATCATACATATATATACCTTTCATGTACTTTATTTCTTACATCATCTTTCATCTTTGACATACTTTTCGCATGAGGGTAAGTTATGACTTTACCATGTAGGTAGTCAAATGTCAATTACACCTCTGCCATTATTCGTCATCATTGACTCTTTTCATCTTATACATTTCATTCATCATTAAACTTTTTTTGTACTTAGCATACATATTCCATACATAAACATCATCCCATAGCAACTAATGCAATATGCTCAATGCAAAAATTAAGCCAAGTGGTTATCTTCTTATGTTCTTCTTATTCCTTTAATGATTTTGAGGTGACTTTGAGGGTTGATTTGTTGTGACTTTGAGTGGCTCATGAGTCTTCAGAGGCATCGCCAATAGGTCAGTGGAGGTGCACAGGCCACGACCGAAAAGGACACTCGAGAAATTCATTTGTTGCAAGGCAGGGAGAAAGCCAGGCAACAAGAACTAGGTAGCAGCTGATCTACCAGTCTCTCATCATCATTAACACTGTCGCTCCCAACATTACAATGCATGGAAGCCTCATAATTAATTTTGTAAAGATGGTTAACCCTTTATCTTGTCCACATGTTAAATCCTTAGGATTAAAATTACACAACATCTAAGAATAAAAAGTTGACTTGTAACATAGCGGTCACGGCCCGTGAAGACTTGGTCACGGCCGTGACCGGGCAATGGTTCACACTCAACCTGGTCACGAACCGTGACAAACTTGTCACGACCGTGACGAAACAAAGTCGATTTTACAGTCACGGCTCGCGATGCGTCCGTGCATTTGCTGAATCTTCACTTGACATCACGGCCTGTGACGGTCGTCACGACTGTGCTTGGGTGCATATCTTCCATCGTCGCAGCCCGTGACCAGATGGTCACGACCGTGACTCTCTCCATCACGGCCCGTGACTTATTCATCACAGCCGTGATGGGAGATTTCTGGGCGAATTCTGCCCATGCCGTCCTCGACTGCCACCGTCACAACCCGTGACATCTCTGTCACGGCCGTGACGAAAAATTCTTGGGCGATTTTCGCCTCGTTTTTTCTCTAAATAATTTCGAGATTCTTTCTTTTTAACATTTTATTATATGGAGATCAACATCCCTACGTTTTCTATATTTTTTGGCTTTAAAATCTAAGTCATATATTCATATAAAGATCTATTTCTAATCAATCCAAGAGAAAATCCTTCATAGGGCATAAACATCATATATTCATGATAGAGAATAAAAGTCAGAATCTCAAGACATATTATTATCATCTAAAATTCGTCATAATATCATAATAAAATATAACATGCATTGATTTAACATGAAAACTCATTCTAAAGGGAGCCGCCATGTTACATACCTTTTTCCCGTTGGATTTCCCTTTTGTATTCTCCTGGATCTAGCTTCCTCTTCGTTCTTCGTGTTGTACCTCTCTTCCACCGCCTCCTAGGGTTTTGATACAGATTTAGAATAAATAAAAATGACAATCCTACAGGAGGAGAAGACCTAGATTCATTATCTTGTGCTTGAGAGAAGAGAAGGAAGAAGAGAAGAGGGAAATCTCTGACGACTAGGGTTTTGGGAGAAGAATGTCAAAAGAGTTGACATATTTTCTTAAGAGACTTATTTATAGAGTGAGCCAACCTCCAACTTATTATTTTTATTTTCTATTTTATAAAATGTTGGGTATTACACCTTCTCTAAAATCATCATCCAAATAAGGACATTTCCTTTCCCTTCTTTACACTCAATTCAAACAAAACCCCATCGAGTTAGATATTGTAACTCTTTATTTCGACGATTAAATGACTTTATAGATAATCGTCCTCGGATCCTAGTTGTTTCTACTGCCAAGCAAATTTGCAGTCCAACAGAAGAAGATTGTTCATGAGGAAAACGAAGTACGAATAATTAGGAGGATGGACGAGCCACATCCAAGAAAGAGCATCCGAGATGCACAAATGTGTTGGTCACTGAAACGATCACAGAATAAACTTACCGGACGCAATCCATCTCGACCATCAAATCTGCATCCAACGGCCATCAAAGGCCAAGGACAAGGGGTCCTTTTCTTTGACACCAACGTCATGATGCAATAAGAAGTGTGGTACTCTGTAACTCTGATGGGCACGCATTTGTTGTGCTGCTCGTTGCAACTTCCATTCTGGTAGTACTCCATTGGCTCCTTTCGTGTGTTTCCTCAGTTAATTTAACCACTTGTGACTGCCTCCGTGGGGGAGAAGAAATAGAGGAGAAGAGGAGCAAGTATGGTTAGCTGGGAAGTGGTGCTCAGCGTGGTGCTGAGGAAGAGCATGCAGAGGTTTCAGGAGGTCGGAAGCTTGGCGATGGAGTTCTTGTGGCTCTTCGTATCAGCTATGCATCGTTCGGGGATGGCGGCAGCTTACCAAAGGCCGCTGGCCGTCTCAGCGAGGTACTCCATGTTGTCAACCATGGAGATCATTGAGGTCTTTTGAGATGATAAGAGTTTGTGAGATCCAATTGCTTCTTCTAGTTTTCTCTTGTATTTTTATTTCTAGTCTTTCTGTATGGCTCTTTTCTTTTCTTTCCTGTGTAAATATTTTGGAACAGAGTACTGTGATCACTCCTTTCTTCACTCCCTTTCTGAAGTGGCTTTATGGAACACAGTTTTCATTTATCATCAACATAATCCATATTCTAGATACATCCCGATTCTGTGCAAGGATTACATTGGAAGGGGAAGATGAACAGGAGAGACAGCGAGGTGATGTCTCATCATCATCACCATCTTCCATATAAGAAAGAATTCAAGCAAGCCAGGAGAATAATTTCAGCAATATCCAATGCATGACAGCAGCAATGCTTCAGAGCTTCGACAGTGCAATGTCCATCACATCGACAAAAAAGTCTGCACCAGAAATGATACGTCAGCCAAATATGGCATGGAAGATAAATCAAACAACCGCCTAAATGAGTTAGAAGTACAATCGTACCAGAATCCTCCTTGGTAAAACAGAGAGGTGGCGTGATTCTAAAAACATTCCCATTAAAGCCGCCTTTCCCAACCAGTATGCCCATATCTGTTCCAAGAAGTCCAATTCATAAGCAAAGATGTTGCTGAATTAAACAGCTGAACAGAAGTCACAAACAAACGGTAATGGTTTCAGCCAAGAAAATGGGACTCAAGATACCGTTGAAGATATAAACAACAAATTCAAAAAATAGGGTGTTACAGCAAGTTAAAAGTACAACATTTTACAGCATTAAACTTGTAAGTAGATTGACCTTGCTGACAGGTAAATTTTGAAGTAATTAATGTATAGTGGAGCATGGCACTGGACAAAGGATAATACCGAAAAAAAAAATTGTGGAACGACATATCTTGGAAGAAATTACCTTTCATCATATCCATGACATGCAAGATTTCAGCTTTAGCTGGGGTTTTCTCTTGCCGATCTGTGACTAACTCAACGCCGAGCATTAGACCTCTTCCTCTTACATCCCCAATGACTGGAAGAGAAATCACCAAAATAAGACATTTATCAATAGATTAACCCTGTCCAAAGCTAACGGTTGAGTGAGGGAATCATTTGAGAATATATATATCAAATTACTATCATGGACATGAAAGAAAGAGAGAAACTAAAAGTTTACTTGCAAACAGTGAACCATGTTTATCTGCATGACTATTCCAACACAGTTGCGGCTCTTTTTAATCCTCTGCAGTGCATGCCGGTGAATGAGAGTACACAGAATAAGACAAGAAACCAATTGGTTATTACCTATATTATGAAATGATGCACACTTCCATGAAGAGAAAAAATCATACACATTGATTCAAACATGTGAAAGAAATATGAATGGAAGTGTAACACAGTTGGAAGCCCTACCCCCATCCAAATTATTGCTACAAATACAAGCATATCAATCAAAGACATTTCTGAGAAAAAAATAGAGTTAGGAGGTTCTGTTTATTAAATAAATAAAATTAGGTTGGCATTCTTAGATTGGTTTAATTATTAAAATATTTCAAGCATCATTTTATATAGCATGCTTTTCTTAAGACATCAGGAACCTAGAAGAGCTTAACTATGCGAAGGAACATGAAAATAAAATTAAGATCTGGAGCATTTAATATGTAGTTTTCATCAAGTAAACTTACTTTCATGCTTCTCCTGGAGAGCCTTGAGCCTTTCTTTCAAATATGAACCCACAACAAATGCATTTTGTTCAAGTTTTTCTTTCTCAATCACTCTAAGCACGGCATGTCCAGCGGCTGTGCAAACAGGATTACCTCCAAATGTATTAAAGTAACTTCGGCAAGTCAAGACCTGAGCAATCTCTGGAGTTGTAATCACGGCACCAAGAGGTATCCCATTTCCAATACCCTGAAGAGAATTTACTGATAATTATATGACACAGGTTACTATGATTCTTATTTAGACAAAGATAGTCTTTGAATGTCTCAAACTATAACTGATGGGAGCAGCAAACAATCCCGTCAATTTAGAAAGTTATAATCATAGGTTTTTACTAAGGCATGATCATTTGAAACAAGACCTGAATTCCCAAGAACAAAATAATTACGCTGGAGCCGAAAGTAGAACCATAACATATCACAAGTTTATATATAAAGAAAGCAATTAGCATTAACCTTTGCCATCGTGACAATATCAGGTAGCACTCCATGGGCTTCAAAACCCCAAAAATGGCTTCCTGTCCGTGCAAATCCTGCCTGAACCTCATCAGCAATGCAAAGTCCACCAGCTTTCTTTATCATTTTATATACAGCAGGCAAATAACCTGGTGCTAGTTCTATTATGCCTCCCACTCCCTGTCCCAAGGAGAATATGAGTTTCAACTTCTCAATCGAAAAACCCAACACAATTGGAAAGGATGCTATAGTTCATTCAACACCCGTGCTTGGATAATTTGAAGTTCAAATGAAAGCGGAATAAGAATAAAGGGATGTGCATGATGCCGAAATAAAAATAACTAGTTTTATTTAAAATGATGTGTAATTGAACCAATGAAGGAGCAAGGAGACCTTAAACTACATACTTGTATGGCTTCTGAAATGAAAGAATCAATAAAGGAGCAAGGAGACCTTAAACTACATACTTGTATGGCTTCTGAAATGAAACCGGCAACTCTTCCAGAAGTTCCAAAATCGATGATTTCTTGAACATCTTTGGCATATTTTTCTCCATNAAGGAGCAAGGAGACCTTAAACTACATACTTGTATGGCTTCTGAAATGAAAGAATCAATAAAGGAGCAAGGAGACCTTAAACTACATACTTGTATGGCTTCTGAAATGAAACCGGCAACTCTTCCAGAAGTTCCAAAATCGATGATTTCTTGAACATCTTTGGCATATTTTTCTCCATCAGACCCAAATACACCTCTATATTGGTCTGGATTAAGGGCATGATGAACCCCGCTCTGGAAAAAGGAGACTAGCATCAGAAGAAATCACTTTGAGCAAATAATAGTTACCCAATTGAACTCCTTAACAATAGTATCAAGTGATTACTTCCATTGGATCCCATTTCCAAGTAGAAAAATAAAAAAAATCCAAAAAAAAAAATAAGAAAATTCTAACAGGATGTAGCACCTCCTTGCATACTGAAGAGTGGTAGAATCATCAGGAGAGAAACTTAAGGTTATCATGAAGGAAGATCCAAGGTTTTATAAAGTTGAGTGTTGCTAGACCAAATCATATCTTCATACACAGTCTTTTCAACTTTAATTATCCAGTATATACATGATACATTCATGGGTCAGTGAATTTTCAAATCCACGATCTTGAAACCAAATATAGAGGATGCACTAATCACGAATTAGACAAAAACTTGACCAACTTGGTATCTAATCAATAAAGATGCTGTACATGAACAATAAATATTTTGAATCTACCACAAGAACCCTAAGCTACAATATATCTCAGCACTAAATTTTGTAACATGTACCTGAATGACATTGAATTTCCAGTTGCATTGTGCAGTTGCACCCATTGTTCCAGCAGCATTCCCATGGTATGCATTCCTCTGAGATATGATATCATGACTACTCGTATAAAGCCGAGCAATCATCATAGCCAGCTCATTTGCTTCAGTACCAGAATTTGTAAAAAAAACAACCTAGGGAAGATATAAGGATTATAACAAAGTCCAAAATTTCTAGAGAGAAAGAACACGATGAAGAAGAGTGTATACCTTAAGATCCCCAGGCATCTTGGAAGCTAATGCCTCAGCGAAGTCTGCAATTGCATGGTTCAAGTACAACACAGTAGAATGTTGCAGCCGTTTTGTTTGATTAATTATGGCTTCAATGACTTCAGGGTGGCAATGACCACAGGAAACAGTGGCAATGCCACCAAATGCATCAAGATAGCGCCGTCCATCCTCATCAAACAAGAACTGCATCTTCCCATCAACAATGTTCAACTGCCAAAACAGAAATGAAGCATTACTTTGATGTGGCACAGATTCCGATTACAGCAACGCATCTAGAGAAGTGTATTAATTGAATTCTTTATGCAGATTAGTGGCGACAGCATGAAATGCCACTAAAAGATCTGTCATGATGCCCTAGGGGAAATTTGATAGAAAAAATGGATCAAATTGAGTAATATCACGAGAAAAAAAGGTAAAATACGCAACTGGACGTTAATGGATAGATTAATATATTCTACAAGAAAAAAAATAAACAACGGAGATCACGAAAAAGGAATGCGATTTTGGATCGAAACCTCTCACTGTGCTACTAAAAGAGCCATCTTTTCAGAAAGATAGGCATAAAGATTCGTTCTTTTTTGCAACACTCAACTAGAGAAAACAGAAAGAAAGCGGAAGGGTACTGGGAAAACTCACGGGCTTCTGGTAGAAATAGAACATGGAGGGGCTGAGGAACTCTGACCGCTTCCGGAGGATCTCCGCCGCGCGAGGCCCGTCGTAGGGCGGGGGTGAGTAGTCGAACGGCGGCATTCTGGGCAGAGTGACGCCCGCGCCCTCCTCCGCCGTCACCGCGGCCGCGGCTGCCCGCGAGAATTCCCTCGCCCTTGCTGAAGAAGAGAAGAGCCTTCGAAAGGGAAACCTCGTCATGCTTCGTTCCTTGTGCCGGGGAGACGGAGGGAAGAATGACAGGCCCTTTCTGGTAGGAGGTTTCGTTCCCGAAGAGGGCCTCCAAAGTTTGTGTATCCTTCTTCCTCTTCCTCTCGTCGTAAATGGAGGAAGAGTGAGTTTATATATAGAGAGAGGACGATGATACGTTCATTTTTTATTTAGTGTATGCAAACAGTATAAACAAGTAAACTTTTTTGAGATTTTACGAATTAAATTTTATTAATTTATATTTATTACTTATCAACCTTTTACTAGAAAATATTGTTTTAGTTAGAGATAATTAGTTGTACCTTATCATACGATATTATATTATGTATACTAATTTTCCGGTTACATGTATAGCTAGATTAATTTATGCATGCATGGATACATGAAGTTATGGAAGATATATAAAACTAATTGTATAATTATTTGGTTTAATTATACATATTTTGACTATTCAATAATTTTCATGTTTAGTTTTAAATTGTTTAGTTGAATAGTACTTTTTATGAATGCATCAACATATAAAGTTATGGGAGATCAAAAGATAGTTAGGTATCATTTCTCTTGACAAAATATTTTCTTAAAAATTAAGTTATTAACTTTATTTTTCTATTGAGGCAAATAGGTAAAGCTTCCAAAAACAATTTAGATTACAACTTTTCAAATTGAGAATAATTTTCGTTTCACAAATCCTCCACTTTTACAGTCACAAAATTGTTTTTCTCATATTCAAAGTCAAAAGAAATAAATTATTTTTCAAGAAGTTACTTTCTTAAAAAATTATTTTCGTCAACAAACACATGCTTAATAATATTTTTATAACTCAAAGAGTAAATTAACTATAGCAAGTATTAACTATCATTTAAAAAAAAAGGAATTGAAAAGACCAATACATGAAGTTACACAAGACGAAACATTTTGAGTTATGAGCTTTAATGATATTTTTACATTTAATGACTATAATTATATATTTCATTATAGTTATTATTTAAAAAAACTGAATGGGATGACAGAAGAAGAGTGGTGCTAAGTGAATAGCTTTTAGTATATACAAGGACAAAATTTTCAATGTCAACTCGCCTTTTTTCTTTGTATTTTTATACTTGACGAAGAACTTTATCGAGCAACATTATGATTTAAAATGATAGCTAATGAATTTGACGTGGTAATCCATTTCAACTAAATGGTAGCTAAACTCGAATTTTAATTTTAATCACAAAAACTTTGAGTGAACAATTTATATGTTAATTAGGAAGAAACAATAATTCATGGATTTTAATTATGCCATAAGAGTAAGCACTATGAATTAAAAAACGATTGATATCGACTTTATAAATCAATGAGGCGATGATAATCAATTTGGCAAACAATCCAAAATTTACCCTTGACCACATAAATCACACGAAAGAAAGATGTAGCGTAATCATTGTCAATCACTTATTTACGGCAACACAAAAGAAAAGAAAATGAATTTATGGCAAGGAGATAAATATAATTTGCCTTTGTTTGTTTCCGTGTAAATGGAGAGAATATTCGTTGATGCTAATAAAGTCATATTTAATGGAAATAATAGTTAACGTCAAAGTTTTTTCAAAATATAGATTTTCATGATTATTAAATTATAAGGTATTGTAAAATAAGAAAATATCAATTGATATGAGAAAGAAATAATGACAAAATGAGAGGCATATCAAGTTGATCTCAGTTTTTCAAGATCCGTCTTCAAAATATCTACACGTCTCATGCTCCCCGGCTTAAGAGAGCTTCATGCCTTCATGTCACACCACTGTAAATATCCATGCATGCATCAAATTAAGAAATGATGTCAAATGTCAATCCACTTATTTCACCAACTCTCCTCGTGACGAAGATGTGGCATATGATAAGGACTTCATATAGGACAAAGGCAAATGAGTATGTTATAATTCATCATTTTAATATGGCACGTATAGTAGGTGAGAAGTGAGATTGCATGCTCATCTTTTCTCCAAAAAAACTTGCAATTGAATTGATTAGGGGCAGAATTGTTAATTTATCATTTCCTTAAATGGTTTATGTGAACCATACATATATGTTAAGAACAATTTTTCTAAATTTAAATTTATTTATTTTTCTTGAATTTTAAACTTGCATTTATATTTTTAATTCATCTCGTCAGCACTGAATCATTCTTGTTCTTTTACAATTCTGTCGTCGGAGTTGATCCAATTTGGCCAAACTCGCTAAAAATGAAGAGTCAGAAGAAACCTTTTAATTATTCAGTGAAACATTTGTAAGAAATTTGGTGACTCCGACCAAATCCATTGACAAGCAGACCGAATCCATTGCATTGTAAACATCTTTGTTCCTGGAGTGGTTTGAACCATAGTGGCTACTTTATTCCGATCTTAGTGGCTACTTCTTGTTTTGCTAAATTAGTTGGAGGGATAGCTATTTCAAGAAGGCTAAGCGCTAATTTATCAAGAAAGAAATAAAGACAAAAAGAATATATAACCGGGTTGTCTTGTACCAAATTTTTTAGCGAAGGAAAATAAGGTATAAGAGACGCTCCCATGGTAGAATGTTACATTTCAAGTATCCAAATCCATTAGAAAGAGAAAAAATGCTAGTTATTTGTAAGATCTTGTAATGTACAAGTTTACGTGTGAAAAAACATGCTGGAAAGTGGAAACATGGAAGTCATTGGAACATAATGAAATATTTTAGAGAAAAATGTAAGAGAATGGAAATTTCTATAGGAAAAAAATATAAAGAAAGATGTTGAAGCAAAAAGTTATAAATAAAAGGAGAAATGAGAAGAGGACTAAACTTCTAAGCTTAAAAATCAAAATCTTGATATTCTAATCCTTTCTACCTTAGTGGTGCTAAAGAACCACACTTGTTTCCTATCTTGTTCCTCTTTTATCTTCCTCTCCTCTTTTACTTCAAATGGATTTGTCGACTCGGAACTTGGCAAGATCAACCAACTGTGAAGGCCAAACGTTAAGGCTCGATAGAGGGGGCAGTCAAAAGAAGATTAAAAGAAGTGGGCGGAGTCTGGAAGGCATTTACCTCAACTCACGTGAAGGCGATTGAGTTGCAGAGGTGATAGACCGCATAACAATCTTAACAATTTGATGCCCTTGTTGCTGATCTCTAGTGCTCGAATGGAAGAATCGATTGATAAGCTTCAACAATTTGATGAACAATAATTTAGTAATATATAATTCTCATGCATTAGATGACTTCTTGTAACGTCCAAAATTCACATCCAACCACGTGGCAAAATATGAAATTGGAGACGCTACGACGATGCGATCCTTTGACTAATAATTTGACTATGTTGACCAGTCAATAAAATTTTTATAAATACGGAAGACTTTAATCAATTAGCAATGATATCCAATAAAGTAAATGCGGAAGTCTGAACAATATAAATAGTGTCATAAATCTAATGACTCAAGGGATGACATTAAGACCCTGTCATGTGCATAGCATCAACATCATCACGAGCAATTTGTAGTCACCAGCGCCATCATCCACTGTAGAACTAGTTACCTGTAGGATCATACAGGAAAAACAGTATTCCATGAGCAATTACGCCTAGTGTGTAAGACACAAGTAGATATAGAATCATAACGATAAACATGATGACACTAAACTCAATAATGATATAATCAGTAGGCAGTGACATGGTGAGTCAACAATGTAAATCAATAACTTCTAGACGATACAATCCGATAATATCACTTTGAGAATTATCTTAATGTGAGACAATATTAATTTGGATAACAATTTAGGAATGACATACATTCTCTTTAACAATAAGACTATTCATAGAAGGACGATCCGATAGATCCAAATGGTAAAGAGAAATTCCCAAGAAACAATGGGATAGTGATCCGGTAAATAAAATGACGATGAAAATAATGACAAGATTGGTCAACTTCAGTAATATGAAAACTCAATATTA
>LTAE01005354.1:3306-28790 GCA_001647135.1 Pontederia paniculata
TATATATATATATATATATATATATATATATATCTTTCAATACCGAGAGATATGTCCAAGAATCACGGTATGCTTTATGCAAGAACAAGATTGAACTATCTGTAGGTAAAGTGATAGATAAGAGAATATATTCTTGATCTTTTCTTCCTTACTATGTGAAAGCGTACGAGACAAGAGGAGAGAGGAGAGAGAGATATACATGAATAATTAAGATAGACGCCAAATTTATATTATTAACTTTTCATCATGCATTGGGTACAAACTTAGAAAGGGACTTAATTATTACTTCGTCACTAGCAAAGATATATACCAAAGATCTTTGGGGACCATCGCCATGGATGGACAGACAGGTTGTTGGTGGTCACCAGCAGCATTGAGCACCAACAAGAAGCTACTCTCTCCTCTCTCTATATCCCTCTATCTGTGCCTCTCTCAAGTAAGTCAGTAGGCTGGTTGGCAAGTGGCAGCAAAAAGCCCAAATTCAACATTTATTCTCTCTCTCTCTCTCTCTCTCTCTCTCTCTCTCTCTCTCTCTCTGAAATTGGCCCCTCAGTGTGCACGTGCATGCACTAGCTACGTTTGGTGTCGAGGACGTTTTGGTGAAACAAGAGATCTTAAAGGATATAGCAGAAAGTGCCAATTCACATCTACATGCATGCATATACCACTGTCTTTTGGCACCTCTCTCTCTCTCTCTCTCACTCTCATTGTAACCGTCTAGTCTTAGTTAAATATACTAAATTGCACCTCCTCCAGCCTAACCCTTCAATCTACAGATGTTTGTTTTAGTTTTAAATTATTATAATCATATTTGTATAATGTTTAGCGAAAAGATGGAGCAGTGCCCATCTACAATATGATCCAACTCTATATTTGGCCTTATGCAAGCATATGCCGCACGCCAAATCGACAAAGAAAGAATAGAAAGATGGAATTTCGAAAGTGACATTCATAAAAGAAAAGCTTATCTTCATTCTGACTTTACATTTTTTTTTCTTTTGATGGTTTTTATTCATTCCTTCACTTTCACCTCAATCAAAACATGCCCTTATTTTGATTTTTGAATGAAAAATAAAAAAAAAAAGTATTTTGTAACGCTATAAAAAATATATGTCACATGACAATATATTCTTCCAAAGATATGACACGTCTATACAGTGTTGACAATTTGATTAATCAAATAAAATGTGAAATAATATATAAAATCTAAAATATAAAACACTTTAACATACGAGGAAGTCTTAATGTCACATATAAATAATAAAAAGTCCCCAAACATGTTAATTCATGACCAAATATAAAAAATAAAGTCTTGTAATTTGATAAGATCAAAATAAGAAAGTAGTCTAACTAAGGATCATGTGCAAGATTTTATTCATTATGAGCATCAATGGCCGCATAAGCCACCATTCATCATACCACTGCACAGGTATATATGAAATTTTTGATATCATAAAACAAAAGTTCATAAAAATGACGTTCTTTACTTTTAATTATTTTCTTGTTCGGAACCCTTATCTTTAACCAACATTAACCCTTATCACAATGTAGGATTTTAAGAATAATTTGTCATCTAGGATTCACAACAAGATAAGCAAAACATTTTATAATGAACCTCATTGACACGGACCATTCAAATTTGAAAATGGACCATGTTCAACAACGTGGGTTGTGCTAGCCATTGTTGTTGAGTACAACTTATCAACATGGGCCGTGTTGGGGTCTAACACTAATCATATGCAATATTCTAAATAACTAAAACATGGAGTACAATCAACAAGTTCTGGGTGATGCAAATAATGTCTTGATGAAAATGGATCATGTTCATGAGTAGCGTCAAGTGCTTCATCCATTCTGACATAGATAATGTCCTAACCTAATTTGGTTCATAGACAAGGGTTGTGCTTTGCATTCGATCAACTAAGAAACATTGACACATATCTCCACATTCAGAGTGATGTGGGATGTGCTCTAGATAATACAAACAATGTTTTTCTGGTCAACATGGTCCTATGCTAGGACCCTACGAATATGAACCATGTCCAATGCAGATGTGGTTCTTGTCCACTCATCATAATTGTGACATCTCCATTGTCTTACGGTCTAAGTCTATGTTTAATGCATAAGTCTTTATACATCCAAGGATCTAACTAGATACGTGAAACTATGTATGATATCATCGAACTATTAAAATTAATGAATCAAAGCCAAAACCCTATTGTGCATTAAACTAACAAGAAAATTCACCTATGAATATATCCTTTGATGAACAATTTCATTTCTATGTTTCAAAGTTCCTCCCTTTGTTCCTTCTAATCATGTTGTGATCTAAAAGAATGAAAACTAAGACCAAGATTGGGAGAACAAGTTCTAACATTTTCAACAAGGGAGAGAGAAGAAGAGAGGGAGAGGATGTAGCACCTCCAAAAGTACACCCCAAAAGGCAACCTCTAGACATGTTATAGATGACTTATCATACATTATAATTATTTAACTTGACCTTAAAAAGTTGACATAGCTAAAAACTTGACTAAGAGTTCGACAATGATAAACATATATGGAAGGATAATCAAATATTAACCTTAATTTCAAAATAGTGGAAGTCTTTTAAAATATAAGCTAATGTCGAGTCTCATCAAATCTTAAATCGTAGTTCTATAAAAGATAATCAAATGTCTATTGCAACTTAATTATTTTTTTCTTGAAAAGATACCCAAACAATAAATTAGCTAAATCACATGTATCATGACCTATTACAAATAGGTAGGTTTGTAAGAAATCATCATACTTAAACTATAAATTCATTTGGCGGAACCATTAGCGCTTATTATAGGAAATCCAAGAAGCTACCTAAGTGGAGAGCCCATGCCAACAAGGTGGTTGGTTTGCCTCGTTAAGGAAGAAAGATGCACATGAAGAAGCAATTGTTTGATAAAGCAGATGCAGATGCACAAAGGATGAATGAAGCAAAGATAGATCATTCTATGGGCTTCTTGCTAAGGTCGGGTCAACCATCATTGGTCGAACAAAGTCGTCTTCAATGCTTTGAGGCCATACAGAATGGACCTACGCCTATATGCAGTAGCTCTATGGCTATATATAGGCGCAATAGGGCGCTAGCACGAATGCGTGAAAGGTGCTAGCAAATCAAGAAGATTAAGTAACCATGATTCATATCGGCTGGAACGAGCTATTCCATAGTAAAAGTAGTAGCAAGCTTTGATTGAGGTAAGTAGGGGTCACAGTCATTATCAAATCTACGTAGTAGTTGTGCTTTGCATTCTATCCTTTCTTGATCGGGTAGGTGTGAAGTCTACCGCAAATGAGAAAGCTATGGACATCCATGTCGTCATCATATCACTACTATAAAGTTAATTATCTGTAAGATCTAATACAAGGGAGGGATTCTTCCATAGCTTTATGAAACTCAGTAAGGCATATAATAACTCATTGATATGATGATATTGATAGCATTAATCATATGAATACATAAGTATATTCAACATCTTTAAATAATCTTAAGTTCAACCTCTCATGCAATAAAAAAAATACAATTTATCCTATAACAACTTCAATGTTAAATATGCAAGTATCAAATAAGCTTATAACTTTTAAGTATTTTTGATAAAAAAAACACTTTATTTTTGCAAGTTCTCGTCTTCAAGCAAGGTTGCATGTAATGAGCTTTCGACCAATGGATATCATATTGGTTGATCTTAGGTCATTAAGATTTAAGAGATTCATATTGATCTATTTGTCGAACATTCGCAGGTTCTGAATGGTGATTCGAACGAAGGTAGTTGAATTAACATTTAAGTATTTTCCATATTGCATAAGGTGATTAATGTAGTGAGTTTCCGATTGATGACTCATTGGCGAGATGATCTTAGGGCAATAAGTCTCATGGCACCTCTCAAACTTATTGGTTTGAACTCACCAAGATTCCAAATAGTACTTAAATATCACCTTTACTCATTTTTTAAGTTTTAAATTTTCAAACTTCAATTTATGTTTTTCTTTTTTTCATTTTTTTCTTTTAATGTACCTTTTTCTTCATTTTCCAATAAGCTCACAAGATATTTATATGTTCAATAAAAAAATTATTACTATCAATGTTAAAAGAAAGAAAAAATAAGCTAAACAAGATTATAGTCTAAGAATTCATATTTCTATTCAACAAAACTCATACTCCAATATTCAATATTCAAGTAATGGTCAATAAAGAGAATAACATTCAAATTTCATAGATCTATAAAATGTCCTTGAGTTTTTTACATGAAAGATAATTAAGTACTAAAAAAGAGTCATGATGCGAGCAAAAATATACATATTACACGCATTTCATTCATATCATTTTCTATAGTTTTGCATAATTTCACGCATTTCATGTTTTTTGTTTAATTTTCATTTGGAGTCAAATTTTACCTAAATTATTCTCTATGTTGAATTTTCATGGCAAAATTGGCAAATTTGCGACCAAGAACGTATGAAAAATTAAAGTAAAAGAGAAATTCAAAATAATCACACAAAATGGACGTGTTCAGTCAAAAACGGGTTGTGTTACATGAAGGTGGATGAAGAAAATTATATAAGAGCAAAACTGGTTGTGTCCCATTTCAAAACAATCCGTGTTCAATCCATGATCAAATTGCTCGTGTTCCACAACGTGTTCAATTGCAAAATGACACATGACACTAGTAGGATTGCACCACGTTTCACCATCTGAAAACAACACGAGCCGCATCCGAGCCGTCTTCTACTCAAACTCTATCAACTAGACAAAATGGGTCGCACGTGTTGCCATATAAAACGAGCCGTGTCATCTCACATCAAAGACCATGTTCAAATATGAAGGTTGAGACAAATTTGTGTTAATCTAGAACTCATTCATACCGTCCGATCTAGGGTTCATCTCTGAATTTTCACCTATAAATAGGCCTTAATCAACCATAACCAAGAGAAATATCTCCTCATATTTTATATATGAATTTCAAAGAGTTGTGAAGCCACTATTGGAGGAGAAGCCTAGGATTCATTTTGGAGATTAAAAGATGATGATACCTATAAGAATTTTGTTTGTCTTTTATCATAATTTTTCAAGCAAGAAATTATTCTGTTTAGGGGATAGACTTTGATTGAACCCCATTATTATTAAATATTTTATATCTCTACAATATATGAACTTTCGTCATATTTTGAATTATTATTGATAATTGAGTCCTTTCATTGGATTTAATCGTGAGACACTATTAACGAAATTTATCTATATTTAAATTGATTTATGGATTTCCTTAATAGTTTAAATGAATATTTCGTCTTGACCGACCTGACATGGACCATTTTCCTAAAAGAAACAAGTCGTGTTTTCTTTGCCGTTTTGACAACTCATATGTAACTATCTCAGAACGCGGACCATGTCTCGAGAGGACACATGCCATTTTGTTCTCCCATTTTATCTTGTTGTCTTAAGCCGCGTCTTACTTTCCGAACGTGGTCTATTTTTGGATGCGATGTGGGCCATTTTCGATAATTTTTTTGGCCATTTTCTAAGATTTTTTTTTCAGTAAATATTTTCTAAGATCTTTGATTGCAAGTCGTTTGCATCTATCCGTTCGAAATTTATGAATTGTGAGTTGTTAATTCACTTGGTACAAGTTTTTAACAATTTAGGGTTTGTTGTTTACTGCATCTGAGTTTGATTTAATTAGGGATTGATTTGTTCGAACCTTCCCAAATTTAATATTAAATTAAGGTAGTTAGGCCATATGATTTGGAGTCCTATACAATTATAAGAGACAATTGTTCCTCTCCAGGATGTCAATCTATTCTATTAGGGTTTTGAGATGCGTTAAGATGTATTTTCTAAACTATGAATTGTTCCTCTCCATAATGTCAATCTCACATACCTCACACCTAAATATCCCTCTTCAGAATGCTACTCATATGTGACATGCAATGCTTCAACTTAAAATTTAAAAATAAATTTTAGAGATTTAAAGAGAATTAAGAGCTTGCTATTCTTCTCTAAGATGCTAGCAAATATTCAAAATCTCAAAGAAATTCATAAAAAAACATTAAACATAGCATTCACGTGCATAAGAAATTCAAGACTAAAATTAATTCAATCAAAGGTTCAAAGGTTTGTCCATTATAATATAAATTCTCTAAAAAAAATAGACTAAACGAATTACACGGAGTTCACCCAAAAATTGAGAAGAGAATATTAATATAACAAACTATAAATCGAACCACTGATATGATGATCATCTTCTTAACAAGATCTGCAAAAATATTATTCTTCTTCTCTTGATGTTAAGCTTGGCTATGGGCTCTTTGTTTTCTCACAATTCTCTTCAAAATATTTCTGTTATATTTTGGTAAATCATAGATGGATCCCCCTATTGATGCCTTAATATGATATTTATAGGATTGGAGAGTCTTGTGATAACAAACTTTGTTTTGGATAAGAATAAGCTTAATTTGGGAGAAAAATGAGTTTAAAAATATTTATTTTAATTTTCTCGATAATTTATCGTGGTCTGTGACCGAAACACTTCAACAGGCATCAACCAATGTCGCAGCCGTGACCGATCAATGTTGAAACGTCACGACCCATGACAAATGGATCACGACCATGACCAAAGCGTTTTCTCATTTAACATTGGGTCACGATTCGTGATATGGGAATCACGGCCATGACAAAACATACTTCACATGTCACAGCCTGTGACGAAGACCTCACGGTCGTACCATATATCTATCTTCTTCCCTTCGAAACCTTCATGGCTATGAAACTACCTTCACGGCCTATGAAATTTGATGTTCACGGTCATGGGGTCGTATAACGCGTCTGGTGTGATTTTCACAGCTGATATTCACGATCGTGAGTTGACCACCACGGCCATGATTTTTTGAATTATTTGATATTTTAAATATTTGGTTCCGGTTTCACTTCAGATTCTCACGGTATTCATCCGTCACTCTGCCAAGTACCGTAGATATATAAAAATATGACATTATGCAGATTTTGACTCCGAAAATTAAAATAAAGTGAAATGAAGGATAATACGAGGTATACGATAACGAAATGCATGAAAATGAGATTGAAACTGCTATGAAAAATATGACTAATTTAGCACGCATCACATTGAGAATTTCTTCATTAGTATGCGTATCAAATGATTCAACATGGATAGTGGGTTTGTCGAAATGTCATCTTCTTTAGTTTGATGGGATGACATGTAGATGCTTTGTCTTGGTAGATTGATGTCAATTTGAACTATAATTGGTGTGTCATGTAAATTGCATGATGGTGAATTAGTTTGATATGGCTTTGCCTTTGCTTGGACTCCATCTTTCTTAATAGTTTCTTCCTTTATCTTAATATGAGGCTTTGTTTTTGGATTGATCTATGCTTCGATCTTCGTCATCGAGATATGATTGTATGAATTTTAATGATCAAGGAGTAATGGATACATTGTGCACTGAATATATATCCTAAAAAGATTGTCACAACTCCCAAGAAAATGGAAGTAACAAAAAAATCTCTTAACTAATAAAACTAGACAAGTAAGTTAACAATTAGTTCTCGATAACGGTGTTAAAAACTTGATGCAATTTAAATACTCTAGCAAGAGCACTAGTCGTTTAAGCAATAAAGTGAAAAATAAGGTCTCGAATCCTCGAGAACTAATGTAACTTAACCTATCTAATTCTAAAGTGAATAGAGAAAATTCAAAACGTGATTAAATATCAAAACATAAAAAGATGATATTAAATAATATTGAACCCGAAAAGATGGGATACAATAATATTGGTCAATTTGAGAAAGTGGAGCATCTTATTTCACCACTATGTCAAATTAAACTAAATTTATACATATGTCGAATCTAATGATGGATTTATAATTGCTGTATGATATCCTAAACATGTGCAAGCACCTATTCTATTTTTAGATTAATCGAAATGTTCAATCACATCCACCCTAAGTCAATCTAGACCTACAATGTGTGCTATTGTTGCAATTTTTAAACTATTAGTTGCTTACTCAAGTCCAATCAACAAGCAATGCGACCTAAAACTCTCAAACTAATAATCTAGATTGTGACATTAATTGTTTTGACTAATTCAAAAAATAATTTTCTTATGTGATTTGATGAATAAAATTTGGTTAAACTAAATACTCAATAATCAAATTTTCATGATCACCATGCATAAAAAACATGATAATTAACTATCACGCTTTAAAAGAAATGATTTATGAAGTAATATTCAGTTTAACTTAAGGTTCAACAAAGTTCCTTAAAATACAAAACTACTCCATTTGACCAAAAATTAACATAAAAAATAGGGGAAATTCATCCCAAACAGTAGTGAAAAAGAAAGAAAAATCTAACTCTTTAGAAAGGACGAATTTGTAGCATGACCCTCTATCGAGTACTCTAGGCTTCAAACTCCTTCTTCGGGTTTGAGCTTAATCTTGATCCTTAAGAAACTTTATCCAACATCTAACTCTCGGCATTTGGCCCAAGGGTCTCAATAATGATCACAAGGGTTATATTATAATGTTGAGCGTTATTCTAAATTTTCAAAATTTAATTACATTTCAAACTCTTGTTTTGGCTAAAATTCAATAAAAAAATCGCTTTATCTTGAAGTGTGCTTCACAACTTGATAAGGTTGATTGAAAAATGGTTTGACTTTAAATTTTGCAATTTCAATTTTCACGAACGTGACAAAGACTTCACGATTATGGACCACAACAACATTTTCAAGTGCCCATATTGTCATGGCCCAACAAAGATTTCATGATCGTGATCGCGACTATGATAATTGGCCTTAATATTGTCATAGCTCATTAAATAAATTTCACGATCATGATCGAGATTTCAACAATGTTACCTTTATTTCATCATGATCCAATGTATCTAAAAAAGTTATGATTAAGAAATTGATTATATATCATGTGTTGATAATGCTTTGATCAGTGATAAACCTATATATGACCCATGTGAATCACAATAGCTCGAATAATTGAGGCGGTGAAGTCGCTCGTCCATACAGCGGTAGACGGCTCTAGAATTTCTATTTCTTATTTCGTATTAGGAGTCCCTATATAAATTCCCTAGGTTTGAGTTATTTAGTATCTTGTATCATCTACTATTTTTTACATCAAAGAAAGAACTCATAGCTGCCCAAGGACATAACTTAGTTAAGGGTGAATCTAGTAAATCTCGTGTGTCTTCTTTTATGTGTGATATCTCTCTCTCTCTCTCTCTCTCTCTCTCTCTCTCTCTCTCTCTCTTCTCACAACATCATGCTATTTCGAGAATTAGTGTGTCTGATTTGGAGATAAATTATACATATCAAAGTAGAATCCAAACTTTATATAGTAGGATGTTTATGTAATATTATATTAGAACTTAGAATGGCTTGTAAAGGATAAGCCTAGAGAACATTATGAATTATTTAATACTTAATTATAAAAATACAACACATGAAAAGTGTCGAATTATTATAGAACTTCTTGAGTGTAGATTATAAGGAGACAAAACTTGGAAAATTTACATTTAAGAGTCCACGTTTCAAAAAAAATGGATTCATCTAGAAAGGATACCTATATATTAAGCTATGAATTTCGAATTGATAATAATATCAAATTTGTCTAGAGCTAAAAATTTCTATCTTTAATAGTATTGTCTAATTCTTTCATATTTTACATTAGATTATCGTTAAGAAAACTATGGTCTATTATGATTATTTAATTTATTTATTATCAATCTCATTGATGTTAACATATCAAGTTATGCCATATATTCATCATGATTTATATATATGACTATGGATGGACCTCAAGGTTATAATTGACCCTATTATTATGATGTTATGCTAAATATAAGTAAAAGGAATTTGATTAATAAAGAAGTTATCATGTGTGTTGATTGATAGAAGTAAAGCTTAATAATGTACTTATGATAAGGTTAAGGACTTGTGTAACTACAATGAAACTACATAAATCTTGTTGTATGCACTACTTTCCTCCATGCAGCAAAGAGGATTCTCAAATATCCTTCTCCTATGGGGGAACAATCATGATTTGTGCACCAACTATTAACATGTGGCAATCCATAGCCTGGTGAAGCTTACTTAAAGTCACCCAAAGTTACCAAAGTTATTAAATATAACAATGAATATAAACAAAGAGAAATGCTAAATCCTCCTAATTTTTCTCCTACCCTCTCACAATGGCAACACTTGTAATTTTATTAACTTTATTGGGTTTTTTTAACATGTGAGTGTTAGGAGGATGGTTAGGAGGATTTAGCATTTCTCATAAACAAAGAGGTAAACATTAATTATGAATAAAGTAATGATGATGATGATGATGATGATGATGATGATGATGATGATGATGATGATGATGATGATGATGATGATGATGATGATAGTAATGATAGAAAGTAAGCTAAGCATGACACATTGTGGAAAGTATGAAAGAGGTGATTCAGAAATTATATGAAACTTGACTTTGACAAAGGTGAGATGCTCTTGTTATTAACATGTAAGAAGTACGAGAAAAACATTGATATATAGGACGATGATTATTATGGAATTTTCTTGAGTTTGCATTGATGCTTGTTTGAGAACAAATAATATTTTAAGCTTACAGAAGTTTGATGCATGTAATTAAATTTTACCACATTTGTATATCATAATTTAGTTTATTCTTCATTAATTATGCATATCATGCACCACTTTATTGGATTATTTTTATTTATTTATTTTGATTTACAAAGCTGCCCATTTATTGATGATTGTTGTCTATGAGGCACGAGGACAAAGAAATGAAGCTAGTGAAAAAAAAAATACACTTAATTAATTCAAAGTTAAAATGAAGTCAGATTTACAATTTCAATAAGTTGATTTGGGTTGTCAAGACATAACATTTTCACGGTCATGAAACACGAAAAGTACAAATTTTTGCTCAAATAATAATCCACAATATAATTGCCGAGGTTATAATATTGAATACCTAAAGATCATGGCCATGAAATAGATTTCACAAGTTGTGAAATGAAGATTTCGTTACCAAAGTTATGATTATGACCATGACTTACTTTCACAGGCCATGAATGAAGATAATACTGTCAAAGTCTTAGTCTGGAACTGCTTTTCATGGGTCGTGGAAATATGAAGATCAATTGTCATGGTCAAAAAATCTTTGTCAGGGCCATGTCAGGTTGAGCATTTGAAAATGTAGTTGTGGTCACGGTCATGAAATATCCACCACTGTCCTGAAAACTGAAATTGCAGAATTTAAAGTCAAATTATTTTTTCAACCTATTTTATCAAGTTGTGAAACTCGGTTCGAGATAAAATGTTTCTCTTTTGTTGAATGTTAGCTAAAACAAGAGTTTGAGATGGAATTAAATTCTGAATATTTAGAATAACCCTCAACTCTATCGAATAAAAACCTTGAGGCCGTTGTTGAGAGCCTCATGCCTCATGCCTAGAGCCAAATGTGTGCGAAAAATTATTGAAATTTCTTGAGGATCAAGATCAAGTTCAAGGCTGAAGAAGGAGTCTGAAGCCCATTGCCCTTGGTAGAGTGTTATGAAAAATTCATGTTGAAGAATTGGATTTTTCTTTCTTTTTTACTATTGTTTGGGATGAATTTCTCATATTTTTTATGTTAATTTCTAGTCATAGAGTAGTTTTGTACCAGGAAACTTTATCGAGCCCTATGTTAATTAAATTATGTCTTTCTTCATAAATAATTTCTTTTATAAGATAATTGTCAATCTTAATACTTTTTCAATGCGTGGTGATCATGAAAATTTGATTATTGACAATTTAATGTATCAAATTCTATTTTTCAAATCACATGAGAAAATTGATTTTGGATTTAAACTTAAAATGATTCATTTCACAATTTAAGTTACCCATTTGAGAGTCTTAGGTTGTGTGGTGCGTTGATTAGATTTGACTAATAATTTATGAATTGCAATGATAATATAACTTAGATTTGGCTTAATTTTGGGTGGATTCGATTGATTAATCTAAAAGTAAGATACGTTATTGCATCTATTTATGAGATCATAACTTAAGCAATTCTTAATTCAACATTGAATTCGATCAATGTCTAAATCTAATTCAATCTGATATAGTGAAACAACAAGGTGTAATTCTCCAAATAAATTGATCTTATTCTATTTTATATTTTTTGACTCAATCTTATATAATTTTTTTTATTCAATCACAATTTGAATTTTTTATTAACTTTGAAATTAAATAGGTTATATTACATTAGTTCTCGAGGGATTGACAATCTTACTCTTCTTTTACTACTTGAACTGCTAATGTGCTTTCTAGTGTATTTAGATCGCATCATAAATAGACTAAATTGCTTACTAATATTATGTTTATAAAAGTATAGAATTTTGGATAAAGTAAAAGGTTTCATTTAAGTTTTTTAAGACTAAATTATTGGGTTATTGAATTGTTAATTTTAAATATAAAATTTTGTCTTATCGAGTTGTTACCGACGGAGAGGAAGAGGAGAGCAAATATCTCTATTAATCAATGGGAGAAAAATAATTGTCTTTGGCGGAATCTGGAGTTTTAACTAAGATTAAATTAGAGTCCAACTCATATTCTCAAATCCAATCAAAATCCAAGCTTGTAATCGCAACATAGCTCACATAAAATTTGACACATCTATGCTGAAATTTCTGATTGACTCGAGTATTACATTAATTACAAATTCATAATATATGATAGTTCCTAGAAATAAATTTCTCATGCATTTAGCCATTGTACTGCAAAAGAAAATTTCTAATTGATAATTCTGTTGTCTTTTTTCTATATGCATGATGGTTATTCCCTTGCAAAAAATTGCCAATAAGACTTTATTCTTAATTAGTTCATATTGGAATGAGATGTACCATTACTTCCTAATCCAAGCCCACCATGGAACCCAATTAGTGAAATATATATATATATATATAGAAAATAATTAGAATTTAAGAAAGGTTAAAATCCTAATTATTGTCGTAACGAAAGAAACTCAATAATAGACTTTTTTGAAATAATTGTGAAATGTTAAAATGGTAGGGGGAAAACATAAAATGCATATTTTACATAATTGTAAGGGAATTTTAATACGAGAAAAAGTTGTTCCCTTCCCTTTTAGTTCTTTACAAACTATCATTTTAAAAAAAAAAAAAAAAGATAGGCATACCATTTCACAAAACTTGGTGCTGTAGTAAAACTTCCTTATTAATAAAAAAAATATTTTTTTTCTTCTACTTAAAGTTACAAAGTAGAAAATACTTTAGTAAAAGCCTCGGCTAAAAACTTAACTTGCAATTGGAAATATATACAACTATATTTGTTTTGTGAAAAATTACTATTCAAGAAATATAATTTTGCGATAAAATTAAACATAAATACACCATCAATGGTCATAGCTAAATGGATAAATTCCCCTAGTTGTTCGATATGGCCATGCACTTTCAAACACTCTAACTTTTCGTGTAGTATACAATGTGAACACAATATTAATATTCTCATTGTTTTGTATAGCATTAACTAGAGATGTTATATCGAGGCTCACTTTGTAAATCTTCACACTAACTCAATGGTTCCTAAGTCCCATCAAATCAACATGTTTGATGAACATTTCAGTTGGAATTCTCTTATAAGAGAATTAACCACATATCACTGTCACTTCTTTTTCACTACGTTTTGAACATATTTTATCTCGATATGTTTGTATTTTAACTATTGGTTCCATTGTCATTAAGCTTATTAGTAGCTTGATTGTCACAATATATGTAAAATGATCTTTTGACAAATTTTGAGCGCTAGTTTTAGAAGAAAATGTCTGAGCCAAACTCCAAGGGTGGTTAATATACTGCAGGCATTGACTCTTCTTTTTGTGTGTGTTCAGGCATATATTCGTATTTTTAGCTACCTTAAGAAACAGTTGCTTCACCTAAAATAAATAAGTAACATGATATAAACTTTAGATCATCTATATCCTCAAAAATTCGCAATAATCCATAGTCTCAAGTGTATCCAAATGACATGTTAATATCAAATATATAGTATTTTTTAGGTATCGAAGTATCGTTTCTATTGCTTCCTAATGGAATTTCAGAATTGCAACAAAATTTATTTAACAAACTTGTAACAAAAGCTAAATCAAGTCTCCTATAAAAGCATCTCTTACATCAAAATACCCATTGCTTATACGTATGGTTCCTTTAAGGGCTTTTCTCTATATTGGGAAGTTTATTTTTATTAAATCTTTTCTCAATCATAATTTTTTGTATGTGCTAGTTGAAACTCTACATTTCAAAATTGTGCATTATCTTAATTATGTATTTTCTTGACTTAAACTAAGTATTTTTTTAGCTTTTATCTCGTATAATTTGAATGTGAAGCATATATGATGCTTATCCCATGTTTTTCATTTAAATTTTTTTTACTCAACTTTATTTACACTTCATCGAGCATAATGACATCATTTTCAATGAGCTTAATATTATTAAATATAGTGCTGATATCACAAAACTTCTCTCAATATTCTTGATGTTTACATAATGATCCAATTTATTTGATTTGAGCCGACTATTGTCATATGAAATTTCAAGTACCATTGCTTATATGATTATTTAAGTCATAAAGCGATTTTGCCGCATATATTCATATACATATACATACATAAATATGTGTGTGTGTGTGACAATCTTAACATCCCTTTATAACAACTCCAAGTCAACATATACAACTATAATTGAGAACATGCTAATTGACCCAAACTTAGTCAACAGAGGATAGGTTCCTTGAACGTCTATATTGGCTTGTCGATGTGCTTATCATTCCGATCATTTGAGTCTAACATGGTGACCAACCATGATTTCAGACTCATTAGAAGTCATTGCTTTCAAACAAGAACTAGGAGCTATATGATCCTCTATATAACATCATGGTGTAATCACAAAAGTTTTGCACTCATACTTATTGATGCGATCTAATTACACTAGCAAATGCACTAATCATTCAAGTAATAAGTGAATAGATAAGGATGTCGAACTCACGAGGACTACTGTATCTCAACCTATCTAATTTCAAGGATTGATAGAGAAAATATTCAAATAACAGAAAAAGAAAAGATAAAGTAAAACCATGATGAAATATGATAATATAAGATCAAATAAAGTTGGGATATTAAGGACTCTTGTTCATCACTAATTCAAATTTGATCATATTAAAGCACATATTGAATCCGAGGATGGACTAAGAATTGCTTGAGTTGAGATCCTCTAAATAGTTGCAATTACATGTCTTAGATTCATGTTAATCGATATGTTCAAGCAAATCCACCCTGAACCAATCTAAATTTAAGATGCATGAATGATGCAAATATTAAATTGTTGACTACTTAAGCAAGTTCAATCAACAGACCACACAATCTAAAATTTCAAACGAGTAATCTACGTTATGACATGAATTGATTTGAATTAAATTCAATTATCAATTTCTTATGCACTTAGAAGAATAAAATTTGATTACACTAACCAGTTAATAAGCAATTGAATGATCGCCATGCAGAGAAAAAGCATTAAGGATAACAATCATGTTCCAAACAAAAAAATTCACTAAAAGTTCAATCTAAAATAATGTTCGCAAACTCCCTAATATAAACGATTAAACAGGGGAAAAATAGTTTATCCCAACATAAGAAAAAAAGAATAAAAATCAAACTCTAGATATCAACAAAAATTCTTCAGCATTTGGCTCTAGCTTGAGAAAAATATGGCTTGAAGAACATCCATCATGTAGCATCCCCCTAAAATGAGGTCTCGGGGTCTTATTTATAGATCTTCAATAGGTTTCATTAGATATGAGGAATCCTGACATGGAGAACTTTAAATCCCATCAAATGAGGTTAAATCTCGGGCTAAAATCTCCAAAAGATAAGATTAAACCGCTTCAAAAACTAAATTTTATTTAATCTCGAAAAATTCACGGGCGTGACAATGGACTTCACGGTCATGACCGTGACTTCAAAACATATTTTTCCATATTATCACAACCTGTGAAAAGGGATTCACAACCATGACTCTAGCTAAAAAGTGGGTTGGAGACTGTCATAGGCCGTGAAATGGGTTTCACGATCGTGATCGTGGATAAAAATTCATTTTCAAGTTGTCACGGACCGTGATATCAATTTTACGATCGCAAAATAGATCATCACGGGTCGTGAGATCAGTTTGATGGCCGTGACTGCATATTATGGTAAATTTCATATAATTCAAATTGTGATTATGGACTCATTTTAACTCTGAACTTGGTGCCTTTTTTTCAGTGCCTTCATCTCTTTGTCCTCTTGCTAGGCAATAAAAATACATAAATAAAATAGTTTTCTAAATAAAAATAAATAAATTTAAATAACCTAATAAAATAATGTGTGTCAATAAATAAATTAACTCAAAATCGACTAAATATGTCATGCAAAATATGCTAAAAATGTCATGCATCACTTATTTCAAATGTGTGAGTTTCATCCTGGGCCTCTTGATGTAGTTATACTCGTGAAAATAATGACTTTCTCCACATTCTCCAAAGGTATTTTATTATTTTGTATAGCTCTTAATTTTCGCCCTTGGACTTTTGTCCAATCTATCTTCGTTGTTTTGACTATTATAGATAATACTAAAAAAGCCCACTAATTTTTTTACCATGCATTTCTTTCCATTCATTCTCAAGGAAAGTTGCATCTCAATTCTCTAAGTAGAAACTTTTCATTGTTGAAGAACCTATATCCTTTGGGAGTTTCATTATACTCGATAAGCCTACACGGTACCATCTTAAAGTCCAACTTCTCCTCAAGCTGTCTTGTAACTAACACATGTATTATAGATTCCATTCTAAAGATGGCATAATCAAAATTTTCTACCATTTCAGATTTTGAATGGTGTTATTTCAGCAGACTTAGTGAGAATTTTATTATGTATTTAATTCGTAGTCAAGACTGCTTCGCCTTAGTATTTTTAAAGGATACCAATATGAGATAACATACATCCCACTATGCTCATTAATGTTATATTTTTTCTTTCCATTATGCCATTCTGCTATAGCATATAAGCCATAATATTTTGCCTACTTATCCCTTCTTAAATAAAGTACTTCACAAATTCTGAGAGGTGGATTCCGTCCTGTGTTAGTCGCTAATCACTTAACTGATTTACCCAATTTCTTTTCTACTTTTGTCCAAGGTTGTTAAGTTTGAGAATTTATGTGGATTCATTTTTCTCTTGTAAAATTGTATCGTGAACTCGAGAGTTTATGTACCGATGCTTTTTCATTCCAAAAGATAGACATAAGTAAATCTCGAGTAATTATCAATGAATGTAATGAAGTATTCTTTACTTCTATGTGTGCCGACACTCAAAGAGCCACAAATATCATAATGAACTAACTCTATCAATTCCTTTGGCCTTTTTTCGTCAAAAAATTCTTTTGAGTTATTTTTGTAGTCAAATAAATTTCTTTTAACTCTATCAATTCCTTTACCCAATTCCTAGGGCAACGTCTTCACCCTCGTTATGTATGAGGTCCATTCTGACTATTTGTTTCATTTTGAAATTCCCTTTGTCATAATCTATCATTTATAGATCAAAATCACATGATTAACACATAGAATCTTCAAAATTGACTTACATTGAATAATCAACTACATCTAGATAGAATAAGTTATGCCCATGAACAAACATTTACTTAGTTGTGACTTTTTCATCTCACTTATGATTACACAACCTTTCTAGAAGTGATTCAAGTCCCTTCTTGAGAAGAGCAAGTACAAGCTTAAGCATGAGATTCTTTCGAATTTTTAGTATATCCAACATATCATGAACTACCATTGTAGTGTCCCTCAAATCTAGTAATATATGTTTCAACACCTTTAACATCTAGATAGGCATTGTTCCTCATAAAAATTCCTTGTTATCCCTTCTTCAACTGCTTGAACTCTTAAGCCATCCTTAGATTTTGCTACATTGTGAATCATTAAAGAATCAATATACCATCCATCTATATATGTCATCATAGCATTGTACTTGATGACTCTAGCAAATTCGAGCTTCTTGGATCTCTTCTTCTACAAAACCCCAATTTAATTCTACTAGACCCTATTATAGCTCGACTTTTTAAATGTATGAAAATTAGCCTTGAAGTGATCATTTTCTACAAGCAAAATAGGTTCGGTGTTGAGATTTTCCATTTGGCCCCTTATTGCTTCTTTATAAGCTTCTTCTTTAGCCTCTTTAGTTATTTAGTTGCAAATAACTATATCTTTCGTCTACTTCTAGCCATATCCTGCTTTATGTCAATTGAGCTGGTAGATCCGTCACCAAATTAAATATCCATTAAATGTAAAGTTATTGATGCATGATAATTTATTTATATTTTTTTATAGCATATTTAGTTTAATTTTTTTTGTCAATTTCATCATCTCATGCATAATTTTGTTTAACATGTTTATTAATTCACTTCATTTTAGTTTTCGGAGTTAGAGTCTACATAATGTTATTCATTTTTAATTCCAGGACATTCATGAGAGCGACAGAGGAAGACTGCAACAAACTAAAGTGGATTAAAAAAATCAACTGAAAAATGGAAATCATGACCACATCGAAGTAGTCATGCCCGTGAGTGCATGTGACACATATTACTAAAGAATTGTCACAGCCCGTGAAACCATTTTCACGATAGTGACATCGACGACAATATGATGGAGTTGTGACTTGCAATTTTCATGCTCATGCTGATTATCACGACCCATGAAGACATTTTCATGACTGTGACACATCCAAACCAAAGAGTTCCAATTATATCACAACACGTGAAGACATTTTCATGGTCATGAGGCGAAGATGGACGATATAGAAGATTACATTCGGTCACAACTGTGACATCTTGATCATGGGTCATGAACATCTTAACGAAAAGAAGTGTACATTCAGTCATGATCGTGACAACCTGATTTTACTGGCCATGAATAACCTAGAGACAACATGCAACCTTTCAGTCACAACCTGCTATTTCACACATCATGAAATCTCAATACTGCTGATATCAAGTTTCGGTCATGGTCGTGATAGACATATCACAAGCGTGAAATGTTGTTCTGGAAGAAGTTTTAGTTGAATTTAAACCAGTCAAATCTTATCTTTTGATAGTTTGGACTTGGAATTGAGTGAAAATCCGATGGAAATCTATTGAAAATAAAGTTTGACATATTAGGATGCTCATGACTTTTGAAAATCTATAAATAAGGCCCCAAGGTATCATTTGCAGGGTTATGCTTCAAACGTGGGAGAGCCTAATGTTGAAAAAGAATATGGAGTTACGCTGCATAGATTCTAAGAAAATGATCGTCGAGTGTTCTAGTTCATTGTTATTTTCTTTTGTAATATTTTTTTCTCTGTAATTTGAAGAATGAACTCCCTATCTGACTTTTATTTTATTTTATTTTCATGGAGTGATTTTAGTTCAAGGGAAAACATGTGAAACCCTTGTGTTAATTGAAGGTTAGTTTTCCAAAAAAAATTATGTGTATGAATTTCGTTCTTAATTCTTTTTCATTGATTTTTTATAATTTGATCTTTACTAGAATACTCGATTGAAATAGTGAGTTCTGATTTCTCGTTGATTTTGGAAATTAATTTTCAGAATTTTTATTCTAACCATTATATGACATGCCTAGGTAGCATCCTAGAGAGGAATATGTTAGGTGTGTGATCTATTAAATTATCAAAAAATACATATTAATTCATCTCAATTTTTGGTAGATTAAATTGACATATTGAAGAGGAACGATCGAATCCATCGAGAGTTGAAATACTTGATTCATCCTAAAGAGGACATCAAAATTTTTATAAATCCTAATCCACATAGGAGTTTGAGTTGAACTAAAACTTGATCAATCTTGTACTAAAGCATTGTTTCTCCTTATCTTATCTTATCTTATCTCATCCTAGTCTAGTATTTGTTGTCATCGTAATTTTTATCCTTTATCTCATCTTTTTGAAAACATTTTATCCAAAAACCATATTTCTATTAGTTTGTGGGGTTAAGATAAGAATATCAATCCTGATGGGAACGATATTCTACTCACATATCTAGTACTTGATATGACTAGTGCACTTACCATCAATTTTTTATTGACGTCATAACACACATCAGTTGTGGCATCCAGGTATACTGTTGGTGGCATTCCACTACATTACTTATAATATGTTTATGCATGTACCTGACAATTTCTTAGTCATGGCAATCACCCTATTCACATGATCTATTGTATTATCACAATCTTTTATCTCACAAGTGTACTTGTAAAGAAGATATTCATCGCCATTTTGGAGTTATATCTTTTCGTAATAATTTTTGAGGTTATATATATAATCTTACAGATCTTAAGAACTCTAATAATTTAAAGGAACCAAACCTTTTGTCATTCCACTCCTATCACCCTTTTGCTTTCTCGTTTGCCTTTGATCATTTGTGGCTTCCTCCAAAAGCTTAGGGACAAGAGAATAATCCATGATTGTCATGGATCAATCCATATCTTGTCGTTTGGCTCCACATATCATAGTTGACGTCATTCGTACATTCTTGCTTAGCCAGCTCGGACACGATAAATTTTGCTATTAAGATAATTTGTTTATGCCAATGCTATAATTATGGGTGATTTATCTAGGTTTTGAAGTTTATGTTTATTGACTTCACTTCTAAGTTTGAATTAAATGACAACCGAGTAATATATAATTAAGTAATTCATCAATAAATAAAAAAATATAATTACTACCAAAATGTTATTGTCAGTAATTAACTTAAAATTCAAAGTTTGAAATTTGCAATTTATTTACAGTTACATATATATAATTTGTTGTAACTGAAAGTAAATCTAACTCACTTCTATTGAACAAATGTATATGTTAATAAACAAATGTATATACTAAACAAATGTCATAAGAGAAAAATATTAAACAAATTTATAATAAGTTCATTATATAGCGTTGGAAATTCTCTACAAAGAACTAATCTTTTGTGGATTAATGCAAACTCATGAAGCATTTAGTTGGAACTAATAATGGTTGTTCTACAAGGTGTTTGTGGACATTGGTTAGTTCCATTTAGCATAGTGGTTTAAATGTGCATGAGATGGATTTGTTAATAAATATTTATTATGAGAAAATATAAAACAAATGCATGATTATTTTATTATAATTGCCTTAGAAATTCTCTACAAAGAACTTATCTTTTGTGGAATAGTGCAAACTCGCGAAGCATTTAATTAGAGTTAGCAATGGTTGTTCTACAAGGTCTTTGCAGACATTCCTTACTAGGTTAGTTCCATTTAGCATAGTGGCCTTCTCTCCGGTCAAAAGAGAGAAACTAAGACTATCTTGAAATGTCGATAACCCTTAGCCAAAATAATAATGTTGAAGATCACAAAAGAGAACACAAATAATTGACTTCACACTGTATTTGTGTTAGAACTATTTGATGAAGATGAATTAAAGATATGTGATATACGAAAGTGTGGTTATTATGATTCATGTGGATTATTTTTCTTTTACCTTTGATTTGTGTTTTCTCATAGGTATAAGTATGATACATCATAATTAGGAACTCTTTGCATATAATTAGGCATTTTGCTTGATAGATGGTACACATTTAATAATCATCTAATACCTTTATGGCATTCTTAATAAATTAATGTTCCATGATATTAGATTATTCCCTTATAACATGAAGTTGTGATGTGTGTCGTGTAACATGAAAATCGTGACGAAGTTAAGATGCGGCTATGATGCAGGTTGTGATCAATCTATGACGATAGTCGTGACAACAAACCATGACACAACAACTTATTCAAAATTAGACAACTAAAAATCACAAGCGCACATACTGTAATTGTAATACTTTGGGTATCGAACCATGAGATTGGTTGATTAAATACCAGTAATTTTCTACATTAATTATCTAGACATATTAAATTGAATGGTTGATTGTTGTTTTTGTCTACTCAAATGCATAAAAGAAAAGTACAGAAAGATTTGATAAAGTAATCAATTCACGAAACTCCAGAGAAAGGATTCACCTTACATTAACATCTTATTATCAAAATTGTGAAAAGTACATGAATAAAAAAAGCTGAGAATTAAGAAACACATCAAATAGATTCGTTACACCGATTCAAATCTCAAATCTCACTAATCAGAGTTAAGACGAATCAAGAAATTAGCGGGTCAACTCCCATTGCCTTGACCTAGATAATACGCCCATAGAGATATTCCCTTCGGATTAAATAAAAAATCACTCGTCCAACTCTTATTATCATCACACCTTATCGTCATAAAAGAGTCAATTCTCCTCAATTGTAATTAACTTCTCATACCATAAAAATAGATAGACTTTCTTAAGCCAAACCAAAGAGGAGATAACAATTGAGATTTGAAATGTAAATCTTTTAGTTAAAAACAAACATACCTAACAACTCTCCTATATAAATACAATCTTTTTTAAATCAATTATGAATTTAATTAACCAACTTTAATTGTAGAAGATTTACATATGTTTTCACAAAGAAATCACCTTCAATTAAAATGAAGACACATAAAAAATTTCTAACTCCATCACACCCTCATCACAAGCATTGTCATAGGTGGCATCACAAACACTGCCACAACCAACAATTATTCAATTGTCATAGATCTCTCGGTTACACAACTTCAGGTGTGCTTTCTTAAGCAATGTTTTTGTGGAAAACCATCTCCTATGAGGACGATCAAATGAATAAATTTTCTTCGAAGTAACTCATAAGAATTAAACAAAAGAAATGCTATAAAATTGAATTACATTTATTCAAAAGTAAATCAAGAGTGTTGATTCATATATTGTTGGAAGAAATAAGCTGATCCTTAATCATGATCAAATGCCTAATAATTTCTATAATTTAGTTTATGTTAATTAAATATATTTTGATGAAAACCTAACTACATTTAATGTGAAATACTTGGGTTTAAATATGTATTATGCTTTCGTGTGAGGTAACATTTCTGCACTTGCAACTCTAGTCCAACTGTCTACAAATTGTACTATGTTAGACGACGCACATGTATTGTGTCTCAAAGTTGTATTAATTAACAACACAATAAGTTAAGTGATGTAATCTTGTATAAATTTTAGTCTAGCTACCATTCTTTGTGAATATTCAAATTTAAGGACTTAAAGCAACTTAGGTTGTTAAGACCAAGACTCAAGGTGTTGTTCAATACGTAGCCAACAAATTGAAGACTCCAATAGTACAATGTTTATTCGGATGCAATGGCTACCTTATCCACTGAATTATATAAGAAGAAGATGGATAGTTGAAGATTTAATATTTCTGCTCCTAGGTTGTTTGAAATAAAATAAAGAAAAGATGCAATTGTTTGAAAGCCATGAATATTTCACTATGAAATCAACAAACAATTAGAATAAGTATTAAAAAATCTATGGGCACCATTTGAAAAGTAGAACCTAGGGTTCTTCGAGTTCCAATGAATAGTTTGATTTGATAGATTAATTTTAATCGTGTTTGAATGAACCAAAATGTAATGATGAATTTGTTTAATAGATAAGTTTCAATATGTGTTTGGATAAAATATGAAAACCAAAAAACTAAAATATATATTTTAAATAAAGATAAAAATTTAGTTGAATTTAAAATATAATAATAAATTATTTTTATTATATATTGAATATCAAATAGTAAAATATTTTTCTACAAAATATAATTAAATAATATAAATCTAATCCCACAAATAATATAATAAAATATTTTATTCTCATATTTAATATAATAAAATATTTTTATAAGTTCAATTTAAAATGATTAATGAAATAAAGTGAGGTAATAATATTTTGATAATTTTATTATTAAATTAGCATAAAATTTATTTATTATTTAAAATTAGAAGTAATATTTAAAAGTATAATTAGAAATATAACATTGGTTAAAAAAGATAAAAAAATTAAAGATGAGAGAGAAGAGAGAGAGAAAGAAAATGTCAAAGTGTCAAATAAAAAGAAAAATATGTTTAAAAAAGTTGGTTCCATGACCCGTGGTCACGTGACCTGGGTTTCAATCTCGGGTTCTGATCATTTGGCAGGTGAAACTTAAGTTCGGATCATATTTCGATTGCTAAAGAGGGGCTTGAAAAGTTAAAACTAATAATTATCGAGTGCTCCATGGGAACGTTTGGAATCGGAACCAGTCATTTTTACTTTTTTTCATTTTTTATTGACGTGATAGTTTTTTTAACTTTTTTTTTCATTTATTCTTCCTCCTTTTACTTCTTAATTTATTTTAAATTTACTTTTCATTTAAATTATTAACATTTAATCTTAAATGTCAAATTTTATATTAACTATATATTATAATTCTAAAATTATTTATAGTGTAAATGTCCTTTATCATTCCAGACAGTAGCAATTAGCAGGGAAGCCTGCTAATTTTTTTTTTATTCTAACTAATTTTATATTTTTTATTTATAACTAATTTATCTATCTAACAGATTTTGTTCTCATGCGATTCATCTGAACACTCCTAGAACTTAACATTATTAATTCATTCAAACACAATTAGAGTTAATCTATCAATTGGAACCGTAGAACTCCAAGTTTTTATCCAAACGTACCACATATGTTCACATAAGGGATGCATTTTCTTTATATATTCATTGTTCCCAATATTTATTATTTGAATCATCAATTTATTATTCATAAATATATAATGGTAATCTAATTTTGGACCGCCTGATTTTTCCATAAGCACTCCCCTTCAATCTAAAAATATAAAAAATAATCAAAAATAAAAAGTCAAATGACAAGTATTGGCAGGTGATGTAGAGTAGTATATAGTTCACAACATGTGCATTTGGGATCAGAATCAGAACTAGAACCTGGGTCAGGTTCCAATGGATTTCGCCAAATGCAAATTGTTTGGCAGAATTTGAGGTCGAATCCCACCATCAAGATGACCCAGGTTCTTGCTTGGCGGTTCCACCAAGGTATATTTTTTTTTGCATTTTTTTGTTGATGACATGATAGTTTTTTTTTCTCTTTTATTCTTTCTCCCCTTACGTTCTTTTTTTATTTTCCTTTTAAATTTATTTTAACTTTATTTTTTATTTAAATTCCTAACATTTAATCTTAAATATTAAATTTTAATTTTTTTATTAACTTAATATAATAATTTTAGTTTATTTTTAGTGTAAATTTAACAAAATATTTAATATATTTCCTTTCCTTTTTAATTTAAATTATAAATGTTTGTTTAAATGCTAGTTTAATTTTATACTAATTCAATTGTTTTTAGTTTAAATTTTATGAAATATTTTATATATTATATATACCTTTTAATTTAA
>LTAE01005355.1:0-22668 GCA_001647135.1 Pontederia paniculata
CCCCCCCCCCCCCCCTCTTGGTGCCATCTAGTACCTACATACTAGTCATACGACCTTATAGTTTCGGTTTTATCAAATTGTTGATATTTGTTTCGTCCACTCAGTAAGACATTTTATGCTCACCCCTCTCTCCCCATTTTTTTCGTGTGATTAATGCTAGTTATGCTATGTATTGAGCAGAGGTTGGGGTAATATGTGAATGAGGCCAAGGACATATCTAGTTTTGTCCAAGTTATCATTTTCTTATTAGAATTGTTCATGAATAGAAAACTCTCTATCATTCCTAATTTGTTATTTGATTCATGTTATTCATCCGTAGTGGCCTTACGGATTGAGATTTTGATGCTATATCTTGTTTATGGATTCATGAGAACTTGGATTTCTCATTTAGTATATTTGTGGATGAGTCATTGTGCTTCTGTGTGCATAGCTTCCATTTTGGGACAGTTGTCCCTTATTTGATATTTTTTAGGGGGGTCAAGAGTAGAACCCCACCGGTGTCCAAGACTACTAGCACCCGACTAATCCAGTATTCGGACGGGAGCGACGAAGAAAAATCCTAGCCAAATTGGTGACTCCGGAGCTCGAACTTGAGGCTACTATCTCCCTATCCCTCAACTCGGGATACAGACCTGCGGACCATCTGTGCCAACCAAATTGGTTTATTTTTTTATTTCATATCTTATTTTGATTCCATATAATTGTATTTAAATTGTATTCATGAGCATTTTTACCACATCCATTTTACGCCAAAGTCATGCCTAATTTTTTGCCAAATCCATGACTTAGCCTAATTTCCTTATCATTCTTCCGCAATGTTCATTTATTTGAATTTGAATTAGTGATTAGTCTATTTTACCCCTCTCATGACGGCTAATGATTGACTATGTAGATCTTGGTCATCACAACTTATGGTATTAGAGCCTAGACATTAGGTCCAATTCACGGTATGTGGTTAATGTTTGGGTAGTGTACATGATCATGTACTTGTGTGCATTATTTATAATTTGAATGAAAGCACGTTGTTGCTATTTTATGAATTATAGTATGCAAAATCCAAGTGTGATATTTATTATGATGCACTATGATATGCGAGATCCAAATGTGATTTCTTGTATATGATGCTTTATGCAATGTTATGTCATGTGGTAGCATAGTTTACCTAAATTGCTAAAATGCAACACGAGAATTATTGAAATCTACGACATGGATAACTTTAGAGAATATTATCCTTGACATGTACTTAGATGCAAGACATTATTACTACATTTGATATCGACGATATGATATCATGAAAATAGAAAGGTCAAACAAGAGGTGATAATTCTTAAAGCCTTATGATATATTTCATATATGGCAATATTGTGTGCATATGGGATGAAAATTTGTGGTTTATTAATTGAGTGTTATGGATTGAATTATTTGTGCCTCAGAATGAGAGGTTGATGCTTATAATGGAAGGATATAAACATCCTTGTTGTGCATAATTGAATATAGTGTACATTGATAATAATTGATATGAGTTGTGTCATGCCTTATNTGGACATCCTGGGGACAAAAGTTACATAAGCAAAATGAAATACAGCCAACATCATGTTTGTCCGAAAGTAAAGTGCAAAATAAGATAAAGTCCCAGTCGTCCTCCCCTCAGTCTGTCGTGCTTCCTTTGCCTTTATACCCCTTTGTCATGTTCAGACCTTCCATTTCGCGCTCCCCAAAAGTCAGGAGGTGAGAGGATCTTCAAAATTCAAAAAGTCCAGAAATCTCGGAGTTGAAGCATTAACTCCGCAAAATTCGGGGGTTGGTTGTGGAGGTTGCCCCTGTTCCTCAGTTGCATCAACCAAAAATGGAAGGAATTTAAAATTTCAAATACTCAAGCAACTAAATCTGTAAAATCTGACTAAAACCTTCTTAAATTAGCTTATATTCCCAAAATCCAATAATGATGATACCGAATATTAAAAAAGCAAGAAATAGAAATAAATCGGCACAAATTGTTTACAAAAGTGGTTATTGGGGTAAGTTTTTCGGGAACGGGGTCAACCTAAATAAGTAGTCCTTTTTCTGTCATCACTGCCTACAAAGAGAAGAAGAAGAAGAAGGAGGAGGAGAAAGAGTAGAAGAAGAGGAAGTTCAGGAAATGTTAACACATCCAGAGGGAGATAAGGTACAAGTAAAGGTTGTTGTGCAAGGAAAAGAAGAGGATGATGAAGATATTGATATTGATAGTCTAGTAACAAGTGGCAAACAAGGTAATAGAGGAGTTAGCTGCTTTAGTCACAAGTGAGGCAGTCCAGAGAGTAGATGAATCCTCCTCATCCAAGAAGGCAACCAAGAGCAAAGAGAAAATCTCATCCCTTTCAATTGTTCCTCCTTTTGAGAAGAAATTTAGAAAAAGCTTTGGCAGAAGAAAGAAGAATAAGGACAAAAAGAAATAGATAGATTTTTTTACTCTGTATGATAGATAAAATTTGTGTGCATGTGTCTTTTGTTTTTCTCAAGATTGAAACACTTTGAACCTAAGAGTTCCTGCTAAATGAATGGTGTATGATAAGTTGTTTATATCAGAAATGCCATGATTTTGGATATTAATGTGTTATGCAATATTATGATGTTTTGGAATATGTTTTTGAGTGATAACTTGTAATCCTTCAAAACTTTAATTTTAAGTTCAGTATATAATGTTCTTAAATATGAATATTATTAATATGCATGTGTCAAGGGGGAGAAATGCTTAAAAAGGGAGATATATGATTTAGGGGGAGTAAACCTAATCAGCTAGACTTATATTTGGATTATTATTTGAAACTAACCCTAAATCACTCCTCAATAATTTGTAATCATAAAAAAGGGGAGATTGTTGAATCTAAGATCTTGAGATTATTTTAATGATCATAAATTGATGAGGAAGCTTAGTTATACTAATAATTTTTTATTTGATGTGTGAAGGAGATAGGATTTTTACTTCTGCCAAACATAGGTCGTCCAAAGGCCGTGGAATCATTGACCTATGTATAGAGAAGTATGGAAAGGTCGTCCTAAGAGTTTGAAGAGGGCGACCGAAGTTAGGCGCAGAAAGCTGAAGATATGAAGCAAAGTGTAGAAAGGTCGATCGAAGCTAAAGACTGGATGATCGATGATGGACTTGATCAAGAAAGGTCGCCCGATATGTACGAGTGAAGTTAGTGGTCAACTGAAGGTTCAAGGTCAACAGTGCAACGGTTGAAGAATCGGGCACTCCAGGGTTAAGTGGATGCCCTATGAAGAAAAGAAGTAAAGGAGCTTTCAAGTGAAGGCAAGGAAAGGTCGCCCTTAATTTTAAGAGTAAAGTAGTGGGCGACCAAAGAAGTTTGAAGAAAACTGTAAAAGAAGAAAGGTCGCCCGATGGATCCGCCAAGTATCAGTGGACGACCGAAGTACTTCAGAAGAAAAAGAAAGGTCTTCCTCAGTATTTAGTGGGGAGTCAGTAGATGACAAAAGTACTTCAAAAGGAAAATAAAGGTTGTCCGAAGTATTCAATGCGGAATCAGTGGACGACCAAAGGAGTTCAGAAGGAGAAGTGAAGTCAACTAAGGTTGTCCGATGTATCTGAGCGGAATCGGTGGACGATCGAAGTAATTCAAAGAAAAAGAAAGGGCATCCGAAGTATTCAGTGCAGAATCAGTGGATGACCAAAGTAGTTCAGAAATAGAAGAAAGGTCGCCCGATGCATTAGTGGAAAATCAGCGGACGACCTAAGCAAGCTTGAAGAGAAAAAAGACTAAGACGAATTAGGTCGTCTGATGTGTTCTGAGTAAAGCAGTGGGCGACCGCAGTAGACTTGAAGATGTCAACCAAAGATAGGAGCCAAGCAAAGGACGCCCGAAGTCTCTAAGAGAAACCAGCAAAACAAAGAAATTTGAAGAGAAATTTATTGGATGCCCGAAGAAGGATAGGATGACCTATGGAAATTGAGCAGATGAACTAAGGCTGAAGCCTGCGACTTTGGACGCCCGAAGATGAAGATGGATCTTGGATGACCGAAGCACTAGTCACAAGAGCAGCGGTCGCCCGATGAGAAGAAGTGGTCGACCAAGGAGTTGGTGAAAAGGACCGTACTTTGTTTAACGGCTAATTTCTAAGAGAGAGAGAGATTAGAATATTATGTAAGGCTATAAAGCTGAGTCCTAAGAGTCCGGGAACTAGCTTTGGCCATTTATATTCTGAGAACTTGTGAGCCTAAGAGATAAGCCTTAGTTCCTCCTTCTAAGAACATTCTTGTGAGAATTCAGAGTAGAAGGAAGCCTTGAGTGTTTCAAGCGTTGAGATAAAAGTTGTAAGAGGATTTCTCCTTGTCCTCAAAAGCAAGAAAGGAGAAGAAAGTTGTAAGGGAGCATTCTCCCTTGAAAAACGAAAGATAGTGATCTCTGGAGGTCTCGAGATCGATAAGACTGAAGCGGGGATGTAGGACAAGAGTTTCGACTGAACCTCATCAATAAACTTGATGTGTTTGTCCTTCTTTTTGTATACTAAATTACTTAACATTATTCTGTGATTGCTTCCGCCAAGTAAAATTGACATCAATTCACCCCCCCCCCCCCCCNAGTTGTCCCTTATTTGATATTTTTTAGGGGGGTCAAGAGTAGAACCCCACCGGTGTCCAAGACTACTAGCACCCGACTAATCCAGTATTCGGACGGGAGCGACGAAGAAAAATCCTAGCCAAATTGGTGACTCCGGAGCTCGAACTTGAGGCTACTATCTCCCTATCCCTCAACTCGGGATACAGACCTGCGGACCATCTGTGCCAACCAAATTGGTTTATTTTTTTATTTCATATCTTATTTTGATTCCATATAATTGTATTTAAATTGTATTCATGAGCATTTTTACCACATCCATTTTACGCCAAAGTCATGCCTAATTTTTTGCCAAATCCATGACTTAGCCTAATTTCCTTATCATTCTTCCGCAATGTTCATTTATTTGAATTTGAATTAGTGATTAGTCTATTTTACCCCTCTCATGACGGCTAATGATTGACTATGTAGATCTTGGTCATCACAACTTATGGTATTAGAGCCTAGACATTAGGTCCAATTCACGGTATGTGGTTAATGTTTGGGTAGTGTACATGATCATGTACTTGTGTGCATTATTTATAATTTGAATGAAAGCACGTTGTTGCTATTTTATGAATTATAGTATGCAAAATCCAAGTGTGATATTTATTATGATGCACTATGATATGCGAGATCCAAATGTGATTTCTTGTATATGATGCTTTATGCAATGTTATGTCATGTGGTAGCATAGTTTACCTAAATTGCTAAAATGCAACACGAGAATTATTGAAATCTACGACATGGATAACTTTAGAGAATATTATCCTTGACATGTACTTAGATGCAAGACATTATTACTACATTTGATATCGACGATATGATATCATGAAAATAGAAAGGTCAAACAAGAGGTGATAATTCTTAAAGCCTTATGATATATTTCATATATGGCAATATTGTGTGCATATGGGATGAAAATTTGTGGTTTATTAATTGAGTGTTATGGATTGAATTATTTGTGCCTCAGAATGAGAGGTTGATGCTTATAATGGAAGGATATAAACATCCTTGTTGTGCATAATTGAATATAGTGTACATTGATAATAATTGATATGAGTTGTGTCATGCCTTATGTGCGTATAATGATAATGCTAAGTCAGTTTGTGGTTATGCTATGGTGTGATGTAGCATAATTTTTGTTTTGCTAAAGAAGCAGAAATTGAATCCTTCCAACTTAAGACAATTGTTATTTATGACAAATGCTAACTTGACATGACCATGTGAAAACACAAACTAGTTGAGTTGACATATATCGATAATACACATATGCTAGATATTATGATTAAGAATATGGATACAAGTGTTATAAGTAATAGACTCTAATTATGCGACAAGAGAGGTCACGAAGGAATCGATTAGTTAAAAGATTGAGTTATGATTGTAACATCACACCATATGGACAGAGTTGGTGAGACAGTTCTTGTTGAGTTTCTATACCCTAATATTTGATGATGTATTAATGCATCATACTTCAGAGTGCTAATTTGATTGGTTATAAGAAATGAACTAATGATAATGACACTGATCAATTAGAATGTGAGTAAAATTTTAAGGAAGTTAGTATTTGGGAGAAAGAAATCAAGTAGATATTTGAGGTGATGAACATGAATAATAACAAGAAAATGATTTACATTTGAAATAAAAAAAATAGCTGAGACTACTTTTGCATAATGGGAGAGCAATCATGTGTTAGAGTTCAAGAAGACTTCCATGATTTTGCATTCATGTTTCTAATCATAAGGAAACATAAGAGAGAACTAATTTACTTGAGATAAAGTGATGACCCAATGACAATTCATGTCACTTAGTTGACAATTATTTCTCAATGCTCTCTACCAAAGACAACAAATTTTTGCATAAAGTTATTTTTTTCATATATCTGCGATCAAATGGGTGTAGTGGACGGTGCCACTTATGTAGAGGAAAAATATAAAATCTTTGAGGTTGAGTGTTCACTTGAAGAACAAAAATAAAAGATTGACCACCGAGACAAAAGTTATTTCATAAAAGTCAAGAGGGTTTCTATTACAAGGGAGGTGACATGATGTACAATCACGACTATTGTGTTGGGTGCATTAAAAATGACTTGATAGAAAATGATATTTGTGTGATACATATGATAAGTTCTACGAGGGAAAGGCATGTGTCATGCCATTGGAATTTCCTCATATTTGGCTTGCCGCAAAAAGGGGAACAAGAGGTCTAATTAACTTATATGAACAATTGATCATGGAGATGTATGGTGAAGAGTATACTAATATCATTCCTTGACCGCATGTGGTAAGGACAAAATAAGCTCTCCTAGAATTAAGGCGAAGGTGATACAAGACTGCCTAGTGAATATATGGCCGAACGACTAAGAGAATAAATCTTTCACTTGAAGATATTATCACCATTTTGAAGATAGTCAAAGTATTGATCTTTATTGATCAAAGATGCACAATTATTCTTATTGAGCTTAGAGCATTTAATTGTTAGTCTCATATGATTGTCTATTATTATGGATCATTGAACTTGTACATTAGGGATTGTCATATCAATCCAATTATCCTTAATTGATCTCTTGTTGGATAGTAGAATGTTAAAATATCGGTACTGGTTATTTGAGATAGAGAACTGTTATTGATTTATCATTAACACCCATTATCTTGATATGATATTCGGAGAAATTTCCTATTATTTACTAAGCAATTGTGGACCCTTGTAGCAAAAAGGGAAACTCAGGATTATCTTTCGAGGAAAATGTTATAGTCACTAGCGTTGGAGGATTGATGATGTTTTCTTTGTAATCCATATCATTAAATAAGATACATATAAGATAAGATAAGAATATGATTGACTAAAATACACCCATATTGAAAATAGACAATTGCCAATGGTGGATGCATTATGAGTTTATATAGACCGTGATAATGATGTCAAGTAAATTTCATTTACGTATGATCCATGGTTGTAATCTTCTTGTTGGCAAGTTGGAAGTGTGTAGTTAATTTTTGAATGGTTGTTGTTAAATTGTCATCAACCTTTAATGATCCATTATTGATCAATGTCATAAATTATAGGAGTTGTTATGATTAGATGATAATTTGTTAGATGTCGTGATACTCATTCAATTATTTTAGAATTGCGAGGATGTGTGATCCATCACTAATTATTATGATTTTTTGAGAGTTATTGATATGTCATTCATGTATAACATTTTTCGTCGATGTCGGCTTGTCATTCGAGAGTCATGACTTATTGTTGACAAGTATTGAACTATGGCTAATTGCCTAGTTATTATTGTTGAATATCGGCTTATGGTCGATATGCTTTTACTATTGGTCATCACAGAATTGTGACTCACCAAATATGACCTATTATCAACTAGAGTGTCATGAAGATTACGAACTTGTCGTCATATATTGCAAGTCATGATTGTTGATGTCAAAATCATTGTTGATTCCTGATTTGTTATTTTCGATTTGAACCACTGTCATCCCAGATTTGTCGTTGTCAATTCAAGAACCATTGACAACTCCTAGATTGCCTTTCTCGATATTAAAATAATTATCGATTCATGACACACCACAATGTTTTTTGGAACTTGTTAAGGATTTGTTCCTGATTCCTAACTCATGGTTGTCAGATATGACATCATCATGAACTTTTAGTATATGTTACTGGACAATGTTCATTTTTACGAGCTATAAGTTCATTATCGATCTATATTCTTTGTCGTTGCATGTGACTTGTCAGGTAAACTCTCTAGCGCATTTGTTCATCAAGTATTACTCAATGTTGAATACTATTGGTCGAATTATCATCGATATTTTTAACCGCTATGGTCAACTAATGACTCATGATCACCATTTTTCATGCGACATCAATTTATACAATTTGGATGGACTGATTGAAATCTCAAAGAAAGATTAACCAGAGTTGTGCACCTTTGGTAATCGATTAAGAGCTTAAACCGAGTAATAGATTTTGACATTTAGGATATGTTGGTTAAAAACTCATAGAAAGAGCGATTGGAGTGGGATGCCTTCTGATCCTCGATTGAGAACTCAAACCAACATTTCACCATCGCAAGCCAATCAAAGAGAAGAATGCAATCAATTTTAGTTGGAGTTGTTTCCTTAGATCAATTTTGATCTAAGTGGTTAAAAAATCTTGTTAATATTAGGGTTAATCGAGATGGAAAAAAAAAACATGATTGTTAAGATTGTTGATTGACAATTTGGAGGTTATGAGAATTAATTAAATGCCAATATTGAAATAAATTGTAGATTTTGACATATAGAATTTGATGCTAGAATTGAGTTTTTTCCCTAAGTTAATTATATAAGTTATGGAGATTAGTGTGAGAAAAAAAATGTCGCAAAACTTTGTAAAGTGATTGCCAAAATTGGACTTTACTATCATATTTGGATAGAGGATTGAATCTCGATTTGAAACACATTTCTAGAAAAAAATTGAGGTTTAAAATTTTGATAAAATTTATCTAAAATCTATCAATTTTATGAGACACTTGAGATATTAAAAGTCTTAGCATATTACTTAGCTTTTCCACTGGATTTTTTTTAAACAATGATATCTTCCCATGTCTATATTCCTAGAAGTTTATTAGAAGAGGGTCAACGAGACGACAAGCATATTGAGATGCAGAAAGATTTGCATCGATCATATTTTGGAATGTGAGATGCTAGTTGCGTAGATCAAAGAATTCTTTTGGTAAAAAAATCATGTGAAATAACTATATAGAAAGAGAGTCCATGCGAGAAGTAGAAGATGATACATTGAGAATTTATCGTATTGTCTTTGAGACATTACAATTTTTTTAGGATGAAATTTTTTTATTGGTGTAGTATTGTGATGGCCCAATCCAAATATATAAAATAAACAAATAAAATATCTGGCATGTAATAAAGGAGATAGAAGCATCATTTCCTCCTCCCTCTCCCCTTTCCCATTTCAGGAACATGGCAACCAGGAGGAAAAAAAGAAGCTGCAAGGCAGCTTCACTTCTCCTCTTCCATCATTGTTTCACATTGTACCGACCATCGGAGACCATTCTCGGGTAAAGCTCGTCGAGGAGAACATACTGATCCTGGTTTGGTGACTTTTCGTGCATTAATCGAGGAATTTGATGAATTCAAAATTTGGGAAATGAAACAATCAGAGTTGAATCATTGTTGTTCCATCTTGATTCCTCACCGAAGTTCGCATCATCTCTTGTTAGGTGAGTTAGTTCGAGTCATGGCTGGCTCAACTTAGACATTTCCAATAGGTTCTTGGTTATCATTCGGTGACATTGAAGACATTGAAGGTAGTGGAATTAGGCTCCTTACATAGGGATTTTAACTCAGCTTTGAAGGCTGAAGCTTGGGCAATGCTGCAAGGACTCAAAAAAGGCTATCAACTGGGAATTAGAAGATTAGAAGCTGAATCAGACTCAACCACTTTGGTGCTCCATATCAACAAACCTGAGAAGCCTCCTTGGCGAGTGAAAAGCATAATCGATGAGATCAATCAACTTAGCTTATCTTTTGAGAAATTTACATGTAAACACATTCCTAGACCTTGTAATATGGCTGCTGACTACTTAGCTTCTTTTGGTAGGCAATCGCATAGCGATCTCTTTTGGGAGGGGGCTCCGCCTTCGGGCCTCCTCAATATATTGTTATCAGACTTTTCAAGAGTTAATGGTTAATTACTTTTCCTCAAAAAAAAAAAAGAGATTGCTGTTTTGAGGTTCGACGGACATTGTTCGTGGCTCGATGGCGCAGCTCCGACTCCTCCTTGTCTACGAATAAGTCGACACATATAGGAAGGGAAATATAGAGTAACTTTGTGATTTCAAATTGATGATTTTCATTGCTCCCATCTTCTCTAACAAGGAATATCACGTGCACACGGGTTAGCTCAATTATCAGTGATACTACTATTGTCGATGCTCCTCTAGTAAGTTTTACGCATTTCAGGATGACGCTACAATGTATTTAGATCTATCTATCGTATGTAATGTTTAATATAGTGTGCTGTGATTTTCAGATGTTCTCGACACATTCACATGATCCGCTGACATCGCGAAGTTGTCGATAGATATGAAGGTGAGTAATCCTCAACCTCCTATTGCAAGTCGGACAAGTGACTGGCCTTGACCTCTACTCGATCTATGGTAGTGAGTCTCGTGTTGTGAGCGAGCCACCAGAGAAAAAAAGGGACAACATAAGCGCTAGTAGGCCATCTCAATTCTTTGGTGAGCGTAACACTGTGTTAAGCTAAATTAATAAGATATGTTTGCTACTGGTAGTGAGGATTAGATACATGTTAAAAAATCTCATAGTAATTAGAATTATTAATTACTCTAATGGAGAATGAAGGTAAAGATTCAATTGAAGGTTTAAGACTCTCATGCAAAAGCGTTTAAATGTACTAGCCGCATGAATTGATTCATGTTAGACGATGTGATTAGTTTAGTAAACATTATGTTAAATTGATAGATAATGTGGTGTCAAATAATCAACAGCTTAATAATTATGTATAAGAGTAAATCTGGAAATGAGTACGCAGGTTGAGTATACCTAAAAGAATATATATATGCGTATACATATATATATATATATATAATATATATATGATGATGTTGATGATGATGATGATGATGATGATAGAAAATTTACTTTATATTTTCATAAGAAAAATCTACACTTTCTCCATGAATTATACATCTATATATACATATCATCACATATTTATATAGCCTTTGCATCATTTGAAATTTATCTGGATACAAATGTATATTTTTACTCCCAAGAAATTTTTAAGTGAAGATTTGAATGATAATGTTTGATTCTCTTGCAAGGAATTAGCTGGGGTCGTATCACATTTATGCTAGAATATCAGACCTAGGGGCACCTGTGTAGATGTTCAAATCCTGACACCACTACCTCCGAAATGTCGTTAGAAAACAAAACTGAAACAAACTACAGCATATTCCTCTGTCAACTTTGTGGTACAGATGCAAAAGATTCATTGACAGTTTCTAAGGCATATTGGCATGGGTAGGCAACGGACAAGTGGCAACTATTGATTGGAGGAAAGGAGAAGGAAAAAAGGCAAGAAGGAAGGAGGAAAAAAGGTTCCCACTTCCGAGAGGAAGGGAGCCACCATTGGAGAGAGCTTGAAGATTTTACCAGTTGAGGAGATTTATTTTAGATTTTAGTAAGGAGGCTGGTTCCGCATTAGAGAGGAGAAGGGGCCGCCGCCATTGCTAGGAAGAAGAAGAACCGGAGGGAAGATTAAGGTTTCTTTTAGAGGATATTGAGGAGTATCATTGGCTCAATTTGTAATCTCTACTTTTATTAGTTTCCAATGATGAACTCCTATTTTGTTAAGTGCTTGATGTTTGTAATCATTTTTATAGGCTAAAGATTTGAGCCTGGACATGGGATGATTTGAGAACTTCTATTTGTTGTTTGAACTACTCTTTTAATGAGTTAATGTTTCCATTTGACTTTTTAATCTTCTCTTGTAAAATGTGTTTTCTATATGTGTAGATCTCGATGTGGTGAGCTACTTGTTATCTTATTTTCGATGAAGAGTTGAGACCGAGAGGGAGAACCCTTTCCATTGAGAAGAAATAATGTGTAGTTCTTATTTGTGCTATCTTTTGATTGGATTGATTATTCACATCTTCGTCGTAATCCAGTCCCGAGAGGGAAGGATATGTTGCAAGGGCTCTACAAGGATCCGAGAGGTGAGTAGGGTTTTATGAGGTGTGACCTTCATTTCAGCTCCATGGGGTTGAGACCGAGAGGGAGAACCCCTTTGTCTAAGGATTCATGTGAAGTCGAGAGATTCCAACGGATACCTAGAGTTGATAGGAGAGGGGCTATCCATTGCATCGAGAGATTGAGTGTGAGAAATCCCTAGGAATTTGAGTGCATGCCTTGACTAGGAGAGTAGCCGAGTTTGTTATCTTAGTATTTCAAGTTATCATTATTTGGGCTTCATATGTTCATTAGCAAATAGAATTCAAAATCATTTTCATGTCCCGACTGCTTTCTGTATTTGAGTTATTTATCTTCCTTCGTATTGATTCTGGTTTTGCTCATTTTAAATCATAAAACACCAAAAATATTTTTTATACTTCCTTTTCAGATTCTAGTTCTAGTTCTATTTCATCTAAATTTCTGCACAAACTATCATTCTTCTTTATTTCGTTTCGTGGTAGAATAGAGCGATTACATTGTGAAATTCTAATTTCTCTGTGGATTTGATCCTAAATTATCACAAGGATAACTGTATACTTGCGATTGAAGTTATGAGTTTAAGGTAATTTTTAAGACTTGTTGATAATTTATCTCTATCTGATTGCCCCCAAATCCAAAGTGTCAAACCTTGACATTCTAGAATCTGGTGCCACTTCTTATATCGACACACTTTTGCTTTATCAAGTTTTTAGCGTCGTTGCCGAAGAAATTGAACTTTCATATTTGACACTTTATTTGAACATGAACTGAATCTTTCATTTCCATTGTTTATAACCATATATCATTGTTTATAATCCACCCTTTTCTTTAGCTTTGATTGTTTTTCCTTTTTATAATTAGTTTTTCTTTTTCTCAGTTTACTTAACCTTTACTATTGTTGATGCTATTGATACTGTACTTAACCTTATTTTGCATGCCAAGTTCTAATATGAAGAAAATTCTTGGTTCGGAGTTTGTAGCAAAGAGACATTGAAGAGAATAAGAATTAAAGGCTAAAAAAATGTATTTTTGAGGAGGTAGAGGCTAAGATGAATATGAGTTATCAGAGTTGGTCCCAGGATATGCAGAATCCTTATCGAACAAATGGAACATCAAACTGTGAGAGTTGGGTATTTTCTAAGGTTGAAGATATTTTGAGCAATGCTATTGAAAAGTTCTATTTGAATAGAGGATCATCATAAGCTTGCTGCAATCAAGCACCTACTTATGTTCAAGGGACACCTAAGGATCATTTATATGCCTCACATGGTCAAAAGAATAAAGGAGAAAATCAATAATATGGATACTATGGTCAAGATCCAAAATGGTGGAATTATGAAGAAAATTTTTCCTACAGCAACACTCAAGATTATAATTCGCAAAATCAGCCATACTACCATCAAAATCCAAGTAAAGAATCCAATTTTCAATATCCAGCTGAGGTTGTCCATCAAAATCTGCAATATGGATCTTGTGACCATAATTTAAATTGGTGGAATTATGACGAAAACTTTTTCTACAACGATGCTCAAGATTATAACCCGCAAAGTCAGTCATATTACCATCAAGATCTATCACAAGGATCTAAGTTTCAATATCCAACTGTGGTTGCTACATCAAATCAGCAAGCATTCAACTTGCCCCTAGAAAAATCTGATCTTGAGATTATGATGGAGAATCTGATGAAGCAATAACATATACAAAAATGAAGCACTTCAACGGTTGTTTATTAAAGTTCAGGAACTTGAAGCTGAATCCAGAGTGTTAGGGACTAAATTTCTTCTACAATCCAATTCAAAAAAATTTGCAAGGGGCACCAAAATTCTTAGAAGCACCAGCTACCACCAGCTTGAAGGAGGAAGCTCAGAAAGTAATAATGGGAAGTCATAAAGAGGTGAATGAGCTGAAGGAATTTATCTTGGAAGAGAAAAATGTGGATGCATCCACATCTGAACCTAAAGCTAAGATCCATAAAGAAATTTTAATTATGATAAATTTTGAAAATTCACACCCTATTGGTATTAACACATTAGCAGCAACCATTGAAAATAAAGAGTTGAGTCGGTCAAGTACAAGAAAGAAGAAAAGTGAACCATAAGGTTCAAAGCCCTCTCCTTACCTCCTTTAAGAGAAACTTCAGCAGCTAACATCAAGCTTGAAAGTTCAAACCCTATTGATACTAATATATCAACAACAACTGAAAAAGGAATTTCAGGAGGTGACATCAATTTTGTTTCACACCCAACATAAATTAACATAGCAGAAACAACTGAAAAGGAAGTTTCAACAGTTGGGGGCAGCTCTACAGTTTCACACCCAGCTATTACCATAGCACAAATTGAATCTAAAAAAGAATTTTCAGAATATGAAGCAAACACAAAGTACGACACCAAGCTGATTCATATAGAAAATTGGATGAATTGGGATAATCAATACCAGAAGTTATAAATGAAGATATTCTCAACTCTACTTTTGAGAAGGAGGAAGCTATCGTAGAAGTATCATTAGTTGAAAATTTTATTGAATTTCCAAGAGAAGTTATGGGAGAAAGATGAATTATAGCTATCAATCAATCAAAGATCTCATCTCTAAAGAAGATGCTAGAAGTCCAATATGACCAACCATTTTTCATATTTCTGGGAGTATTAAACAAGTCCCACATAAATATATCCTTTGTGAAAGTCTTGGAACAAATACCTTCATATGCCACCTTCCTAGATGATGTTCATAATCAAGACATTCTTGAATAGTGTTTTCTATCTAAGGGATCTGGAACATCCTTTATCTACAATGAAAAGATTAAGACATGACATGATGAACAAATGTTACATGGAAAAGTCTCAACAGGAAAGCAAGTTTTGCTATCTTCTAAGAAACTGAAATTCATATGGTGGGATTCTTTAAAAGTTTATAAAGTTTTTAGTCTTGGCTTTATTGCGATCGTATATGACTGAGGAAAAATTATTCAAAGATAATTAACATTGTTTGAAATACAATCAAGCAGGAGGAAAATTGGACAACACAAAAACTGTGGAGCTGACACTGCCTCCTAGATAGAATTGATAGAGGATACCAAGTCTAGTCTAGGACTACAAACAATGACGCTTATTGGGAGGCAACCCAATCTAATAAATTTTATTTTTTGTTTCTTTTTTTGTGTCCATAGAAATCAAACAGTCCACCTTCAACTACCCCAATTGAAGACGACCTATAATGGGATGATGAATCTATTTCTTCGCTTTTTCGCCAAGAAATAAGAATTCTCTTGGATAATGGAAGGGTATATGAAATTCCAATGCCCGTTGAATATCATTTGAGCAGGTCTTGAATAGTCCAAAATTTCCCTATCTTTTTTTACTAGAAATATCCAACAATTTATATCTTACTGGATCATTAGTCATTGAAAGGTCAGGGGTATATCTTTCTTCGACAAAAAAAGAGTGAGCATTCATTTGATCTTGATCCTTGTGCNGAAATATCCAACAATTTATATCTTACTGGATCATTAGTCATTGAAAGGTCAGGGGTATATCTTTCTTCGACAAAAAAAGAGTGAGCATTCATTTGATCTTGATCCTTGTGCAGTGAAAAAGACACTATACTGAATTCGTACGGACCTCCTGCTAGTATCCATAAATGACTAGTTTTTGGTAATAGATGAACATTACCATATGTGTATTCAGGTGCATGGTGGACATCGGTACTCCAGTGCATTTAACCCCGTCGGCAAATCTTTTGCATCCAAATTCCGATTCTTCGGGGGATTGGTATGAATTTTTCTAACCCTTACCTGAAGAGAGTCTCTCCCTTACTTAGATCAATACTAAGGATAATTTTGAATTTAAGTTTGGGGGAGCCAATGATATGATCATCATTCTTAAAACGTCAATCCATTATTGTTACCATGCCTACTTTTTGTTTTGTTTGTAATTAAATTTGTTAAGTGCCTTCAAATTTTTTCCCTTTTGCAGCATGTAAGCACTCTCATGTCTTTTCTTCTAATCATACCATGATTTTGGTAGAGACATTTATGCTCACTCAACCTAGAATTAGAAGGCATTATGCAACCATAGCAGTCTTACACTCTCATCTTAATTTGTTAGAACTCCCGGTCATTCCTAAAATAGATAGAACAAAAAAAATATAACTACCCTCAAGTGGAACAAAAACTCATAGCAATTGTGATGATACCCTAGTCATGCTACTCTCTAGTCTTTACAATCCTTGTATCTATTGTTGGTTTATTCTCAAGCAGCATCTATGCATATTCTTCCACAAAAAAGATTAGTAACCCTGTTCAAAAGAAAGAAAAAAGGAACAACAAAGAAAAGGGTTAGTAACTCAGTCAAAAAGGAAAAAAAGGAGAAAGAAAAGGGTTAGTAAGCCTGTTTGAAAAAGGAAAAAAAAATTGGTTAGTAACCCAGTTTCAAAAGGAAAAAAAAGAAGGAAAGAAGGGTTAGTAACCCATTTCTGCTTTTGAATAAACCATCATCATTCTTAACTCTTTCATCAAGGATTGTATGTCTAAAAAATGGTTGTGGGAAGGGATTGTCCAGTTTGCATCTTCAATTGTGCACCTAGGCTTGAGTTTCAGTGGTTTTAGGAGGGAGGCTAACAATCGATTAAGAAAATGCAATGATGAACGAGAATCTAATTGATTAAGGAGAATAGTGTAGGCTATTATGAGTTCATTGTGTGGCTAATTCGAATTGCACTCCTTTAGCCTTAAATTCTCTAATTCTTTGTTTGAGGACAAGCAAAAGCTTAAGTTTGGGGGAATTATGATGATATGAATATGTTGTCATATGCAAAGTCTACACTTTCTCCATGAATTTTGCATCTATATATACATATCGTCACATATTTATATAGCCTTTGAATCATTTGAAATTTCCTAGATAAAAGTGTATATTTTTACTCTCAAGACTCTTTCAAGTGAAGTTTTCAATGATAATATCTGATTTCTCTTGCAGGAACTTAGCTAGGGTCTTATCATATTTATGCTGGAATAATAGACATGAGGGTACCTGTGTAGATTTTCAGATTCTGATGCCACTACCTCCCAAATGCCGCTAGAAGATAAAATTGGAACAAACTCCTACAAATTCCTCTGCCGACTTTGTGGTACATATGCAGAAGATTCCTTGGCAGTTTCCAGGGCATATTGGCATGGATAGGCAAGGGACAAGTGACAACTATTGATTGGAGGAAAGGAGAAGGATAAAAGGCAAGAAGGAAGGAGGAAAAAGGGTTCCCACTTCCAAGAGGAAGGGAGCCACCATTGGAGAGAGCTTGAAGGTTTTACCAGCTGAGGAGAGATCCAGAGTTGACATTCTTTTATATGGTTTATTTTAGATTTTAATAAGGAGGTCGGTTCCGCATCCGAGAGGAGGAGAGGCCGCGGCCATTGCTAGGAAGAAGAAGAACCAGAGGGAAGATTAGGGTTCCATGCTAAGGATATTGAGGAGTTTCATTGGCTCAGTTTGTAATCTCTACTTTTGTTAGCTTCCAATGATGAACTCCTATTTTGTTAAGTGCTTGATGTGTGTAATGGTTGTTATAGGCTAAACATTTGGGCCTTGACATGGGATGATTTGAGAACTTCTATTTGTTGTTTTGAAGTACTCTTAATGAGTTAATGTTTCCATTTTGACATTCCAATCTTGTTTTGTATAATGTGTTTTCCATATGTGCTGATTTTGATGTGGTGAGCTACTTGGTATCTTATTTTCGGTGGAGGGTTGAGATCGAAAGGGAGAACTCTTTCAATTGAGAATAAATAGTGTGTAGTTCTTATTTGTGCTATCTTTTGGTTTGATTGATTATTCACATCTTTGTTGTAACCCTGTCCCGAGAGGGAAGGATACATTGTAATATCTCTACAAGGATCCGAGAGATGAGTAGGGTTTTATGAGGTTTCACCTTCATTTTAGCTCCATGGAGTTGAGATCGAGAGGGAGAACCCCTTTGTCTAAGGGATTCTGTGAGGCCAAGAGGTTCCAACGAATACCTAGAGTTGATTGGAGATGGGCTATCCATTGCATCGAAAGATTGAGTGTGAGAAACCCCTAGGGATTTGAGTGCATGCCTTGACTACGAGAGTAGCTGGGTTTGTTATCTTAATATCTAAAGTCATCAATATCTGAGTTTCATATGTTTATTAACAAATAGAGTTCAAAAATGATTCCCATGTCCCGACTACTTTCTGTATTTGAGTGATTCATCTTCCTTTGTATTGGTTCTGCTTTTGCTCATTTTAAAACTTAAAACATCAAAATATTTTGTTTTATATTTCCTTTTAGATTCTAGTTATAGTTCTATTTCATCTAAATTTCTGCACATACTATCATTCTTCTTGATTTCGGTTCGTGGTAGAATAGAGTGATTGCACTGTGAAATTTTAATTTTTCTGTTGATTCAATCAGAAAATACTACGAGGATAACCGTATACTTGTGTTTGGAGTTGTGTGTCTAGGTTAATTTTTAAGACTTGTTAATAATTTGTCTCTGTCCGGTTTCCCCAAGTTACAGAGCTGTCAAACCTTGACATTCTGGAATCTGGTGCCACTTCTTATATCGACACACTTTTGCTTCATCAACAAGTTATTTAACTAGACTTCGAAAAGTATGATCATCATTTTCTTATTAATTTAAAGAAGTGAAAAATCATATTTTTATTAGTTAGGAAATAATGGTAGGAATGATTTCTTCCCATTTTTAGGACCGTTTAAACATTTATGAATATAATAGGATAATTTATCACATAATCATTAGTTAGTTGTAATGGTTATGCATAAATAGGGATCAGATTTAAGATATCAACTGAGTATTAAAGATTAAATATGGAAATATTGCTTATGTAGATTAAGAATTATCATTTCAAGTGCTTGTATATCGAAAAGGAGTTTAAAAGAGCATTTTTGAAACTTATGACTAGGTTATCATTGTTGGGTGTTTTGAATTCGGACGCGTTGGATTTGTCAAGGCCATGCGACACCGAGGTGAGTGAAATTACCACAATAACACTAAATATGCTCTTGTAGCTACCTAGGGTCTTACGCCGAGGTAAGACATGTTTTCCGAATGGATTATTGCATCCATGTGACTAGCTTGAATCACATGAAATGAATGATTGCATGCCATGTTTTACTTAATGAAGTCATGCTTAGATTCATGCAATTATGGCACTTTTCTTTTTGGACTTCCGAATGGACTTTATCATGTTTTCTCAGATTCTCGAGCTTTATGGGATTTGATGAAATCTTTATGAATTAAAAGACTTTTTGGCTAAATGCTCTCTTATGATATGCATGTGCATTCATACGCATCATAAACTATCATGATAAAAATCGCCTCGTGACGAGATTTTGCATTCCATCAGAGAAGAATCAACTCCGATTAGGTGCGGAAAATCTCAAGTCCATTTGATAAACGACAAAAAGTCCTAGCATACTATTGCATTCCTCTAGTGGACGATGTCGAATAGGTATTGAGTCTGGTTATGATATGTCAAGTCTCAATCTGCACGATAACTTACTTAGGATGCGTATTAGTTGTACGGCCTTGGTGAAGATTCTTTCCTTTATTTAGCATACTTCATTTTGTAGCTAAGAAGGATAAATATTTTACATGGCATATATCATATGGTTTTATCGCCATTTTATCGTATTGCATTGTGGGCTTCAGTTTTATTGATTTTCTGAATTACGTTCCCTCCACTCACTGAGTCATTTTATGCTCATCCTCTCCCCCCATTTTTCAGGTGATGGCTGCTAGTTATGCTATGTATTGAGCATAGGTTGGGGTTATATGTGAGTGAGGTTGAGAGTACGGATCTAGTTTTGTCCAAGTTATCCTTTGTTTATTAGCATTGTTCATAGAGTAGGAAACTTTGTATAGTTCCTAATTTGTTATTTGATTCATGTTATTCATCTGTAGTGACCTTATGGATTGAGATGTTGATGTTACATCCAGTTTGTGGATTCACGAGTACTTGGATTTCTCCTTTCGTATTTATGTGGATGAGCCATCGTGCTCCTGTGCGCACAGTTTTCATTTTGGGGGCCGTAGCAATTGTCCCTTATTTGATCTTATTTTGATTCCATATCAATTCGCAACATTTTAATTAGTTTATAATTCATTAAGAATATAATTGTAAATTATAATATTTATATACCTGAAAATGTGGACATATTAATGTGTCCTTTAACAAAAGAATATGCACGTGTCACATAATTGAATAATAGCGACAGAGATTTAAGCATTTGCGAGTGGCAAAGATCGATACATTAGAAAAAACAATAGCAGCTACTGAATCTGAAATCTTATTTCATAAGAAACATTTTCAGTTTTAGACAACATATTTATGAACCACAAAAAATTATTAAGTTTCATTCATCCAATATGAGAGTACAAACAAATTGATGACAAACCTTGAATATTAAATCACATTTTGCAATCCTAACATGTATGCTTGTGCTTTAACATTTACTAAAATACATAACAGAACATTAAATTATAAGTTATACAAACTTGAAGTACGAAGTTATCATAGTTGCCCATTTCTAAGTTACATGGGTTTTCAATTTGTTTCCATTTGGTTATTTCGTGAGATAACATATTTTCTTATTGACATAGATCCAATTTAGTCATCCAAGCAGTTGATAGTGGCAGATATGGCAGATATTGACGCGTTGAAGAAAAAGAAAATGACAGAGACATATAGAAAAAAAGCTGACCGAATGGGGCATCAATAGATCCGGCGGCAGCGTCCTCTTGTGGCGGTGCAGCAAAGGCAGCAGTTGCAGGCATCCCCTCGTGCAAAGGCGACAATGGTAGGTAGTTGTTGCTCGTGCTTCAGATTCAAAGACAATGACGGTAGTTGCGGTAGTAGATCCGACGGCGGCAGCGCAAGCGTTCGCTCGTGCAAATAAAAAAAGAAGCATTGAGAGAAGAAAAGGAAGGGGAAGTAGCGATGCCTAAATAAAAAAAAATTAAGAAAATAAAAACAGAACATACCAGAATAAAAAAGGGTGTAGGCGCGTCATTCTCCGATCAGCTATTCATCCGCTTGTGCAAGGGCGACAATGGCACGCGTGCAAGGGCGACAATGGCGCTCGTGCAAGGGCGACGGCTCGTGCAAGGACGATCAGCCATTCGTCCGCTTGTGCAAGGGCGATGGTGGCGCTGTTTATCTTCAGACCAGTCGCACGCGTTGGCTCGTGCAAGGGCGTCGAAGGGAGATCCGTTGCGGGCAACAGCGGCAGTAGGTCCGGCGACGGCGGCGCTCATCTTCAGATCAGGTAAGGGCGTTGAAGGCAGATCAATTGCGGGCGACGACGTCGAGGGCGAAGAGAGAGAAAGGGGAAAATAAAAGAGGGGGAAAAGTTTATGCCCTAACCTTTTAAGTCGTCAAACCGGCTCGATGGAGGAAACACAACCGGTTCGATAAAGCCAGTTTTCTCATTTTTTTTCTTTAATAATGTGGGTTGATAGAGCGTTGTAGATCTGAAGATCTGCGGTACTCCATACCTGTAGGGCTCCACAGGTTCCTTAAACCCATAAAAAAATATTATTAAATCTAAAAGCAACAAACCAGAAAAGATAAAAAGAATAAAAGAGAGCGGTAAAGATTTGGATCACCAAATTAGACGCTGTTATTACAAGTCTAGAGGGTGCTGCCTCAAGTAAGGTGTCATCCGCATTAAACACTTAAATTTGTTATTGTTTAATATATAGCAATAGTGATTATTTTATTTTCTATTAACTTTCTTCATATTTTGCTAGTATCAATGCTAACATCAATTTCATTTCAATATTAAATGGTACAAACACAACAAAACAGTATTCATATAACTTATGGGGTTATGGATTTGGACAATATTTTAAAGATTCCTAGATCCGCTGATATTAGTAATGAGAATACCATCGATATATTATTATTTGTATATAAATTTAAAATTGATATACAATAGTTCTCAGTTTTTTATGTTCAATCAAGTAAATTATTATTTTTCAAAAAAAATATACAATTTATTATATTTCAAAACACCTTTGAACAAGCTCACCCTTAATTCATGAATGATATATATTTATCATCCCTCTACCATCTTTTTTCCCAATTATATAAAAAATGAGTTCAATAAAGACAACAATACTCCATAAAAATAAAAAAAAGCATAAAAAAATCACAATCAAATTATTGATCATTTGTACAAATAGAGATGCATGTTAATTAATTAAGGAGAGAGAGAGAGAGCGCGCATTGGATCCTTGGCTTAGAGAGAGAGAGAGAGAGAGAGAGAGAGAGAGAGAGAGAGAGAGAG
>LTAE01005356.1:5003-22409 GCA_001647135.1 Pontederia paniculata
AGAACTGGTGGAGCTGTGTCAATATAGCTTTGGAGACCGTCATGAACTAGACCATAACGAATCCTACGACTTCAGACGTCGTAGTTGGCGTCATTAAAACGACTCAATTTGGCTAGTTTCGCGGCCATAAACTTAGACATAGTTAAAAACAAAATAAATTAAATTTAGTTAGGAAAATAATTTTAGTGTAAAAATACAAGAATATAATTTATTTATTTCAAAACTAAATGTAGTAGTGAAAAAATTTATTTTCCAAAAGCTAAAATTAATTTAACCGAAAATAATTTTTAACAAAAAAATAAATTAAAACAAAAAATAGTAAATTAATTTATCAGAAGAATAAATTTAATAAAAGATAGTAAATTTATTTTCTAACTTAATACAATCGAAAATAAATTTAACAAAAATATAGTATAATCAATATATCCAAAAATATATTAAAAGATGTACTAAATTAGTTTTGTCGGAAAGTAAATTTAATAGAAAGTAAAATTAAATTTATCTTCTAAAGTAATTTATTCGAAAAAATAAATTTGGCAGCAAATAACAGAAAATAATAAATTTAAAAACAATTAAATATCAATTAATCTTCCCGAAAAATAAGTTTAACAATGAATAAAGTAAACTTGTTTTCTAATTTTTAATTCGGCTGTAAACCAAAAATTGCAAACAACAGAAAAAGAAACTAAATTTATTTTCTAGAAGATAATTTATACTGGAACTAAATCTAATAGCAAAATGAAATAAATTTATTTCTAAATTAATCCATACTGAAAATAAATCTAATGACAAATAAAATAAATTTATTTTCTAAATTAATTTGCCGAAAATGAATTTAACAATAAATAAATAATAAACAGCAGAGAATTAACTAAATTTATTTTCTAAATTAATTTACGCATAAAATAAATTTAAACAATAATAACAGAGAGTAAACGAAAATTTATTTTCTCAATTAATTTATAAATTTAACAGCAAGATAAATAAGTTTAACAGTAAATAATTTAAACTTAACAATAAATTCAACTTATTTTCTAATTTAATTTGGCCGAAAATCCAAAAAATTAATAATAAACAACAAAAAAATAACTAAATTTATTCTTCAGATTAATCTATATAGAAAATAGATCTAATGGCAAATGGAGTATTTCTAAATTGATTTTGGCGAAAAAATAAATCTAATGTCAAATGAAGTAAGTTTATTTTCTAAATCAATTTATCCGAAAGTAAATTTAATAAAAATTACCTAAATTTATATTCTAAATTGCCTTGTCCGAAAATAAATTTGTTAGTAAATAGACGAAATTTTATCGAAAATAAATTTAATGGAAAATAAAGTAAATTTATTTTCTAAATTAATTTCGCCGAAAATAGATTTAACAATAAATAGCTAAAAATTTATTTTCTAAAGATTAATTTATCCGAAAAATAAATTTATCAGAATGTACATTAAATTTACTTCAAAAATAAATTTAATAAATAAATACTAAATTTATTTTCTAAAATTAACTTATCCGAAAATAAAACTTATCAATAAATGGAATAAAGTTATTTTCTAAAATTAATTTTATCCGAAAATAAATTCAATAATTAATAAACTAAATTTATTTGAAATAAATTTAATAATATTAATAAAATTACAAGTCTATTTTCTAAAATTAACTTATCCGGAAATGAAGTTATCAGTAAATAGAATAAATTTATTTTCTAAAATTAATTTTATCCAAAAAAATTCAATAATTAATAACCTAAATTTATTTGAAATAAATTTAATAATATTAATAAAATTACCAAGTCTATTTTCTAAAATTAACTTATCCGAAAATAAAGTTATCAGTTAATAGAATAAATTTATTTTCTAAAATTAATTTTATTCAAAAATAAATTCAATAAATAATAAACTAAATTTATTTGAAATAAATTTAATAAAATTAAATACTGTTCGAAAATAAATTAATGGATAAGCTAATTTTATCCGAAAATAAGGAAGATTTTTTTCTGAAAATTATAGTAATTAAAACTGAAATTATTTTCCAAAATTGATTTAAAATTAATTACAAAACACATGAATTATAAATTAATTTAAAATGCACGGCCAGGATTATAAGATCAAGAATAAAAAACAAATTTGATGGTATATATTTGATCAAATTAAAAATAGTTATAATGGTTTAAATCTAACGGTGCAGATTAAATCATATAACATTAACAGTTGAGATCTAAAGAGAGGTATAACGGTTCAGATATAATCAAATAAAACCTACGGTTGAGATTGGATCTAACTTAACATAAGATAAAATTTGATCAGATCTTAATCGAACGGCCAGAATATAGACTTGCAATTAACGGACCAGATCTAATAAGGCCAGGTCTGGCCTTATGCCGCTCAAAATTATATAAGAAAGAATGAACCGACAGATCAGAACAACAGGGAAAGAAGAACACTGTTCATCTTCTCCGTCGATGTCGCGTACTGTTCACCGCGAAACGGAAACAAGGGACGTCGACGGGAGCGCTTCGGTGGTCGTCCCGCAGGTTCGACGGTGTAGGGGCGAGTCCTAGGATGAGTGCGAAGACCTTGGCACCGTCAATTTTGCTCGAGGTCGCGTGAATTCGTCGCGTCGTCTGCAACGCCTTCCGCCAGGACAATGTCGTCAGAGTCGATTCGGGCAGCCGTTTGCAGCGGGAACGGTGCGGGCAGGTTCCGGACGTCGATAAAGGTCGATTGCGAGCCGCGTTGAGGATAGGGAAACGCGGAAGCGGCGTGTGCGTCGGAAGCGTCGGAAAAAATGATCACGCCGGCGGGCTGATACCAATGTACGATTGAGAGAGGAAGATGGGGGTTCCGCAAATTCGGATTGGGGCCTCCTTGCACACGCTCGTGTCCATTTATAGTGTCGTTGCCACGTAGCACTCCGGCCCCCTCAACGCGGCGAATCCGCGCGCTCACGGCGCGCTCGCGATCGATGGTCGTCCGCTCCTTTCCACTTCCAGATGTCGACCCATTAACGCACGAATCACGTGCGTTAATATTACGTATCGTGTCGATACGGGACGCGCAATCAGTGGCGCCTCGCGCGCTCCCGCGTCGCATGGATGCTCGAGTGTCACGGCCGTGATCTCCCTGATCACGGCCCGTCCATCACGGTCGTGATCTCAAGGATCACGACCCCTTGTGACCATCACGGCCGTGATGGGTGATCACAGCTGGTCACTTACAACATAGAAAAAAAACTGACCACGAAGTTGATGAGAGGTAAAGATGTACAAATTAAAAAATAGGAGTTGAACCATTTGGTCCTAACTAGCAGTTTACCATTTGTGGAAGGCAAAAGTATTATTTTTGTGTATATAAATAAATTCACTCATCATAATTAAATATTCGAGTAGATACATATATTAGTTACAATAATATTCTAGAAAATTGTAAGATAATGGTAAAAAACGGGAGATATTTTTTTTAAAAAAAGGGTTGGATTTCCTAGTTAAGTTTAGCCCATTCCAGTAAGAAGTCCAATATATTTTTATCTTTGAAGGCCCAAACAATTGGTGTCAAAAGGAAGCCATTGGTGAGGCTGCGCGACGACCGAAGAATCCACCATCCGACCTCAAAGAAACCTGCGCGAAGCGAAGCATCGGAGCTGCTGCGATGGAGTCGACGGTGTCGAGAGGTGGAAGGGGCGTCTGGGAAGGCCTCTACCGTGTCCTAATGCGCCGTAACTCTGTCTATGTCACCTTCGTCGTCGCCGGTGCCTTCGTCGGGGAACGGGTGAGCATCCCTCCCCCACATCTTTCTGTTTTCGCGTATGATTTGTTTTTTTTGTTCCTCTGTTCGCGTTCAGATAAGATCCATGGTTAGTCGATCGAGGAATTAATGGGGCGAATGATCCATCGATAGGTATTTTGTGTTGAGGATGTCGATCCATTCGCAAATTTTCCAAATAGCCACACGAAATTTGGTTGATTTCTCCTTCTACCAGATCTAAGCGCGTTTAAGTTCTTATATTGTTTTCTCTAAGTAAACTGATCCGTGGAAGCAAAGAGAGGGAAGAAAAGCGTCATGTTTTTAGCATTACAATCTACACAAGCTCTTGACAAGGAAAACTCGCACGATTTGTTTGTCTATCAAGGTGCAGATCTTTCTGATGATACAAGAAAACGATTTATGCGCTGCTTAACATTCCAAGTTGTTATCTCCAAATTATTATTTTGTATACTGATAAATAAGTCAAACTCATAATCTGCTAATTTTCACTCTTGTAGGAGTAATTATAGGAATTAAACTGTATGTTTTTTTAACTTAATGAATCAGTCGGATGATGATTTTGATACATAACGCTTTTAAAACCACCTTCTATCAGGCGATTTTATGTGAGCAAAGTTAATTATATGAGTAAATAAGCATTAATTTATCTCAGATTAATTGATCTAGTGTTCGTACATTGGCATCATCAGTTTGCGAGCATTCTTCCCAAGTTCTTTGTTGAGCAGCAAAGATATCACTGTGCCAGATAAATGGTACAAATTCCCACAGGATGAGTATCTTCCTCTTTTTTCTTCTCATGCGACAAGGAGAAAATCGCTGTGGGGAAACAAATTAGTGTCAAAGAAAGAGTTCTATGTCCAGCAAGGATAGATTTGCTTATACTGCTACATGAGAGACGAATGGCACTGGAGATAGCACTTGAATGCTAATGTAATCCTGCAGCAGAAATTGCAGAACCAGAGGAACTTGATGCAGAATTGGATGCCGCTGCAAATCCCATAAGAAATCTTGATGAAAAGGCAGAATTCCTGAAATAATCTTCAAAAATCCAATCAAATGAACTCTTCTGAGAAATCTTGATGAAAAGCTGAATTCCTGAAATAATTGAAAGAAAAGAATTTATCTTACAAATTGGCTTCTTCTTTTCAAGATCCAAGAATCACCTTTTCAGCCGAAGTATCTGTAACGGTGGACAAGAAGAAGTGGCACCTTGTTCTTGTCCAACATTGTTGTTGCCAATCTTCTGATGTTCGTCTTGAATCAACATTGAATATGCCTTGTTGACTGATGATAGTGGGATAATCATCAGAATTTGAGATTGAGCTTGGCCAAACTGCCAAAGGATTCATTAAGCCCCATCAGGAATTGGAAGAGTCCTGTTGTCTCAAGTATTTCATGTGTTGATCTGATTGATTAATAGGAACTGGAACCTTGGAAGCTAATTCTTCCCGGAGAAGCTTAGGATTGGGATAATAATTTGTGATATTCAAACTCCCTTGAGACGGTGTCTCAATATTCTCATGCAGATAGTGAATTCTTGAACCATTGACCTTCTCAAACCTTTATTTCAAATCTTCCAAGCTGAATAGGCATCAGTTGCAAAAGTTACACTTCCAACCAATTATTTGTCAATGGAACGTGTTAACCATGATAAAACTAGGGATTGCAATATTGCATTACTTCCACCGATAATGCAGATCTTTATCAAAACTGGTTATCAAACAAGATCCATTAACAAAACCCTCTTTATTCCTTGCTAGAAGTGAATTATATGTATTAGAGCCTCTTCAGGTTGTGTCAGAAGCGTGCCAATATAGAGGATGAGTGTGTCCTACAATCGCTTGTTGCAAAGATGTTTCAGATCCAAGCGAAGGAATTGAAGAATCAACTCGATAGCTCATTTTTTCTAATCATGAAGAGCAAATCAAACCTCTAATTCATTTGAGAATTAAGAAGACCCAGATGAAAACAAGAGGAAATTCCAAAGTCATCAAGAATTTCGCAGAGTCCAAAGATGAAGAGTTCCAATTCAGATCTAAGGAACAAAAAAGTTGAATGATGTAAGAAACGATCATACCAGCTCAACAAATGATCTGATCTCCAAGAACTTTTTGCCACTTCTTCCAGGGCCCTGAATACCATGTCAAGATGCAGATTGATCTGATGATATAAGAACTCTAAACTGGAAGCTTTGATCACAGATGCAAGAGCACCATGAAGAGAACCATGCCGGAGGAGGGGGAAAATCTATTAGAATTTTCTGTATGACAACTTTTGAATGAAGCCTAATTCAGAAAACCTGTCTTTAACTATTTATAATTATATACTTCAATTTATAACCTCCAGACAACCGACACGCTGATGTGCTGCTACAGTACCTCATATCATACTGATACAATTGAGGAAAGAACAGAGGTTTAAATATACTGAAGTTGCTTCACTGGAACCCTTCTAATCGTTGTCTTTGATTTCTTGGTCAATTGAATGACATTGTTTTTTCAGAGGGAAAAGGTTAATCATCCGGAATTTTATTAATAATAAAATATTAAGTTACATAACTGTTCAAAAGTAATCAGTTCCTCTTCCAGTCCCTCAAAATAGTTTTTGTCGTTAAAACAATGTTCAACATAAAATCTTTCTCCCCAAAATATAATTGAATGACATCGCTCATTCATCTTTTTTGTTTATTTTGCATAAAAGTATTATTGTGTTTTTAAGGTAGCAGAAACAATTACCAAATATCTGTTGCACTTTGCATGAGAATATTTTTCCTTTGAAGGGGTACTCAACTCTCCTTTGGAAATTCTTTGATTTTGGTGTATATATATAATTTTGCACCTTTTTTTAAAGGTTTCTGACACATTTTATTAGTAGATTAAGTTGATCAGTTCCAATTGTTCAAAAAAATGGTATATCAGAATCTGAGCTGAGCCATCCAATACTTGCCTGAAACCACACCTCTTTAGATATGTCAGCCATCGAAGAGACCAGTTTGTGTCCTCATCCCCAGATTGGCACTTGTGGGTTTTAAGTAGCAAAAACAAGTACCAAATATCTGTCATCCTTGGCATTAGAATATCTTTTCTTTGAAGGGATACTCACTTAACTCTCCTTTGGAAAGTCTTCAATTTGGTGTATATGTATATTTCTGAGACATTTTTTGTAGATTAAGCTGATCAGTTTCATTTTTTTAAACAAAAACAGTCCATGAACCAAGGAAAGATGTTGGTTGTGTTCACACAAACAATTGACAGTTCAACTGGTTATGATTCCAAATGCATCTTCTAGAAACTTTTTATTCATATTTTCAATATTAAGAGTTGTTGCTAGCACAACCACCCTAATTATCTAGCATGAACGTGAAGTGTATAATTTCACACTATTTGCACTACATTTCAGGATTCTTGTTTTTCATGTTAGTAAAAGTGGCAATTTATTTGTCATGTGATCCATTTTCCAAATAGCAAATCATGCCAACAAGAGATTCAAATCAATGCGGTCCTAATTTGTCATAAACCTTGGTTTTTTTTTGTGTACATCATCTTTGAGATTATCTATTGAGAGCAAGCCATATGATTTGTCCTTTTACTGTAAGGTTATATATTGCTGACTAGTCGGAACTCCAATTTTAATGGCTAATTAATTTGGTTTGTTTTGTGCAGATAGTGGACTATGGAGTTCATAAGATATGGGAGGCCAACAATGTCGGGGTATGGTGTCAACTTTTGCTTTCTTGCCCTGTTCAATGCTAGTTTTGAGCACTTTTTTCTTATGAACGCATTTGATGCTGCAGAAAGTCTTGATTGCCTGTGTTTTTTTAACCTATATTATGCTGCATTAATAATCTTTACATATTGTGGATGCACATTTTATCTGTAGATATTGTGAAATGTAGCTTCTTGAATGTTCTATCCTATATGCAAATACTTTTTCATCGGGTGTTACACAATTATAAGTTTAGATGATCCAAATCTTGAATGTTATCCCATTGATTTGTCATATAGTTTTCATCAGTGTGCCCTTAGTCGTAGTAAATAGGCTTTGTTGAAGTTCACATCTTTGTCTTACATAACAAATTGTAGTAAACTAAACCAGTCTGATACTTTTATCTTTTGCCTACTGCAGAAGAGATATGAGGATATTTCAGTGTTGGGGCAGAGGCCATCTGAGTGATGATGATCGACGAGTTGTACCCTTCCAACTTTGATTTTTTCTTTTCTCTGCCAGGAGAAGCTTTGTGTTTTATCACAGTAAATAAACAATCATTTTTGCTAGCCTTCAGGAAGCATAATGCTTGTCTTCAACAAAGATTTGATGCTTGATCATTTTGATATTGGAATCCTTTTAAAACCTAGTAAGATGAACGGAATTGTCGAGTTCTCTTCTGGTTTAATGGTGCCTTCGAATGTGGCTAAATGCAATGCTATTACTTAAATAATTCCTCTATCTATTTAGTATTATTTTCATGTTATTGTCTGGTTTGATGTTATTATGATCACATTTCTTTCGGTAGGTAAATATGTTGGGCCTTGAGTAATGAGGAACGTCAGTTTTATTTCTCGCCCAATGTCACTCTATAGATCGAGTTGTATAACTTCTTGTGGTCAAGCTTAAGATGTTCTATTATTTTCTCCCAAAAGAAAAAAAGGTGCTATTTTAGTTGGAAGGTAAAGGGAGAATTCTTCCCAAGTTTTGTAACTATCTTTGCACTCAAAGCTGTCAAAGATTCTGATCTTTTATGTATGTTTATTACCATCTAAATCATTGAAAATTTACTATTTTTAATATATGTTATATTTTTTTATGATTTCGTTCGTTTTATAATTCTATCTTGAGTAAGATTTGGATTTTGACAATCTTGGATCGATTGCACATGTGACAACTTTGTTGCCAGATGCTTCGTTCTTCACTCAACTTACGTATTTCGTAGGCCTAAAACTTCGATTAACTAATTTACCCAATAACGTGATGTTTGGATGGTTAGAAGAAAGGGTAACTTGTTCGTTTGGGAATGAATAAAAGGGGGTCTACTTAAGTCGATCTAAATATTCAGATTTAATTTTGACGGACTTATGATTAAATTTAAAATTTTAAAACATTATTTTAAAATTTTGATCTCAGACTATTAAAATTAAATCTAATAGTTTATATTATCGATAAAAAATTACTTAATAAAATTACTAAGTAGACTTTCCAACTTCATAATTATTTTTATCAATTTTGTTTGAATTACTTATATATAGAAAAATCCACTTTATCAGCATATCTTTTGTAGTGTCTTCTGTCCTTATCATCAGTCATTGATGAAAAAATAGGATAAAAAGTTATTCTCTTTTTTTATTGTTCTACTAAATAAGGCCTAAGTACAGAACAATTATTTTAAAAGAATAATTAGGTCAAGAATATTTTATTTACAACATTTGTTTTAATGAAACTAAAATTTAGAGGAAAATAATTTATACTAAATATTACTCAATATCTTTTTTTTTTATTTTTCCATGTTTGACTATATATAAGAAAGCAAATTAGAAATATGATATATATATATATATATATAATTGTATTTAACCCGTGAGTGTAATAGAAATTTGAGACTTCGAAAAAACTATTTGATGAAAAAACAAAATAAAATACCAAATTTAGGAGTTCAATTAGATTTAAGCTTTTTTAGTAAAAAAAATGATCCTTTCAAATAAGGGCCCACTCAAAAAATATTATTTGTAAATTTCCAACTACCAAATTGTCCATGTATTTGTCTATATAATAGTTTTATATGCATAATCATCTCTTCCTTTTTCTGAAGTTAATGTTAACCTGGCGAGGGGCTTCCACTTGATCCTATTAGGTCGTGGGGTTGTTAAACTCAGTTTTGTGTTGTCTAACATGCTCATTGAAACCAACCATGACCCGTAGAGAGAGATGGTTTTAGTTTGATCTACAATGATATCATTTCGCAAATTCCAAATCCCCTCCCCCCGCCTCCCAAAAGAAAGAAATAGAAAGCAAATAAAGAAAAGAGTTTGATCCGAAAGTTATGATCCAAATCATGCTCTTCAAAGTTCACCCATCACTGCCCCAAGTGTTCTCGTGACAGAATTGGCAACAAGACAGTTTATTAAAGGCCTTTGAATTATTATTTGGTATTTGGTTAAAAAAGTGTAATAATTACAGAATAAAACATTATTTATATAATTATTAAAATAATCAAAATATTGAGATGAAAAATATTCAATCAAATCAATGAATAATCATAGTAAAAACAGTGATGAATTAAAAAAATGGCATAATTTATAAATGATATCTTGAATTTTTTTTTAAAATAATATCACATTAGTCTTTTTCACAAAATTTAACGTAGAATAATTAAAATCATATTAACAGTAATTTTTTGTTGAAGAAATCTCTTTTAGAAAATAGAATCTTTTCTATTTCTGAAAAACACACACACACACACACATAAAGGTTGGGCTTTTACTCCTTCAAATATTTTATTTAAAAGTTTCATATTTTTTTGAATTATTAGAATTCTATATTAATATGGATAGATCATTCAAATTAATTTTATAATTCCTTCAAATATCTGTTAAATTATATTAATAAATAATAATATAAATTAACGGATGTTATACTTTACAATTAATTTTTTTATCAAGAATATTATTTCTCCCATTCAAGGTGAAGTGGACGCTAATAGAGAACGGACGGTTCAAGGCATCCTCAAGTGCAAGCAAAGAGGCATCCGCAACTTACAAACAAAAATTGATTCTCTTACTTTGGTCCAAATCATCAACAAACAAACCAAGTGTCCATGGAGCTTGAGAAGCGTTATAGAAGACATGGAATCTCATCCCATTTTTTGATAATTTTACATGTAATCATATATATCGAAACGCTAATAGAGTAGCCGATTTTTTGGCCTCAATGGGTAAATCATCGTTAGATGAATCTTTTTAGGAAGATGGCCCCACTTTGGTCATTCTTCAGCTTTTGTACTCAAACACTATGAATCAAATTAATTAACCAGTCCTTTTCACAAAAAAAGGTGAAGTGGACGCCCGGTGAAGATTTAGCCGAAGGAGTCTTGGCTAAGCAGAAGAGGGGTCATCCGAGGTTGAAGTGCGGACGACCGAAGATCTGAGGATGACGACAGTGGACGACCAATAGACTGTTGAGGCTGAGAGTGGACGTCCAAAGGGCTCAGGGTGGAGACAATGGACGACCAAAGCAGAAGGCATACAGGAGAGTGGTCGACCGCAGGTTGAGTGCGGGCGACTGGTTGACATCAGGTGAAGACAAAGGGCATCCGGAGTCTTTGTGAGAAGACAAGCGGGCATCCAGAAGTTTGTCAGAGCTGATGGAGGCTGAGAATCGGACGACCGCAGGATTGACAGACATCCGATGAAGAGTCAGAGGTCGTCCGGAGTCTGAGAAAGACAGAAGAACGGTCGACCAGGAAGTCTGACAGATATGCTTTCAGGTGTTACAACATTTAAGTGGGCATCCAATAATATGAATGATAGTAAAAATAGGTTTTGTAACATGTAGTCTCTTCACCCTCACTCCCACTCCCACTCATACTTTCACTCTCATGTAAGTTTGTGGAAGAGGAAAGAATAACATTCAATGGAATAAAAATTATTATATTAATTATGTATTATTGTTATTCTGAATGCACATTATAACACTAAAACTTAGAGCACAAGCAGTTTCTGAATTGTTAGATCAGTTTCATCTATTCAGGATGCACATTAGTTGAGGGCATTAAATGAGGTTTTGTAACCTCTAGTCTCTTTCACCCTCACTCCCACTCCCACTCCCAGCTAAGTTTGTGGAAGAGGAAAGGATTACATTCAAGGGAATGAAAATTTGTTATATTAATTATGTATTATAATTATTATGAATACATTGCTCTCATTTCTAGATGGATGTTAACACCATTTGGTGCCATGAAAGTAAAAAAAATTGTAACCTCTAGTCTCTTCGTTCATGAAGAAAAAATTCTGGATCATATCATATTTTAATATCGAAAGTAATTGTTTGTGATTTCAATTCAAAAACTTCAAGAGTCATAAAACATTAATCACTAATTATATGATGAAATATTAATGAAACTTTATGAATGGATGCAAGACCTTAAAATTTCAGCAGTCTTCAATTTTTTTTTCTTCAATTTTTTCCTTAAATTTTTCTCTCATTTCTAGATGGATGCTAATACCATCTGGTGTCATGAGAGTAAAAAAATGTTTTGTAACCTCTAGTCTCTTCATTAATTCATTCATGAAGAAAAAAATTCTGGATTTCATGTGCATTATAGTTATTTTGATTGGGTTATGATTTCATGTTTGGAATAGAGAAAATAATTCCTTGTAATGTGTAAACTCAGAAATTTCAAAAGTTTTAGAGCGTGGGTCACTAACTATATGTTGAAATATTAATGGACCTTTAATATAAAATAATTAATTGTTCAAGTTGCAACGTGGGGGTTATTATATGTTATTGTAAAGAGTTGAGGACATTAAATGAATTACATAATGTTGAATATAGGATCTCGAGAGTGTTTTGATGATCACAAATTTGTAAGGGAACTTAGTTTGTACTGATGAACTTGTTGAGCTGAATTCTGTAACAGAGTAATTCAGGTTCAGAATATGAAAGGTTGACCAAAGCTAAAAAAATGGACGACCTATGCACATGGAAGACATTTTCAGAAGAAGCATATGTGTGCAGCAGTCGTCCTAGGATATAAAGAGGCCGACTGATAATGAAGGAAAACACATGAGAAGAGGGATCAGAGATTGACCGTCGACCAAAGACAAAGGAAGGGCGACCGAAGTAAAGGGCTTAACGGGAGAGGTCGCCCAATAATGAGCAATGGGCGACCGAAGGTAACACCTTTACAATCAAAGGTTGAAGAACGGGCGGTTGTAGAGGTGCCCTCAGGAGTAAGGTGAGGGATAGACTTTATAATATTATTAGTTTACATAACCCAGATCTCATTGTCTTGCTAGAAACACATACAGTTAGCAACAACTCAGAACAGGTTATTAGAATGTTAGGCAGAACTGAACATGCTGCTTCCAAGAGGGGTCTGGGGCTTCTAGAGGTATTTTACTAGCTTGGCATTTAGGTGCTGCCCAGGTATCGCCAATTACCTTATCCAATCAATACCTTCATGTTATTGTCTCTATAAACAACTTCTCCTTCCTCTTATCTGCAATATATGCTAGCAATCTTCCCCTAGTAAGAAATCAGTTATGGACATCTCTTGCTTCACTAAATATTGATGATATTTCGTGGCTGGTGGCAGGTGACATGAATTGTGTAATTAATCCAGAGGATAAGAAGGGCGGTTCTCCTTTCAAATTGACTAAGTCAATTAAAACATTTAGAGATTTTATTCGGAATCAGGGACTTTTTGACCTTCCACTAGTTGGTACATAGTACACTTGGTGTAATAATAGGCAACATCTAGCTAGAATCCACTGCCGTCTGGACAGAGCCATGGTTAGCAACCACCGGATAACCAAATTCCCTAACCTAAGTCTACACCCACTTAGTAGAGGCACCTCAGATCATGCCCCAATCCTTTTTAAAACAAATGTTATAAGTCACAAGCCACGACCTTTCAAATATGACTTTTGGTTTGATTACCAAGAGCCCAAAACCATTGTCCAACATATTTGGATGCATAGATAGCCAGAACAATCAATTTCTGAATCCTTAAACACAATTAAGATGCATACAACAAGATGGAATAGAGATGACCTTGGGAGGATAGAGAACATGGCTCAAAAAGCTAAACAAGATATTTCAGATCTTGAGTTAAAGGATGAAAGGCAAGGACTGACTGAAGAGAAACTGAAAAAACTTAGGAGCTTATATAATTTGCATGCTGCATACTTAAGGCAAATTAGTGTTAAGTGGTGGTCTAAATCTAGAGTTAACTGGATTAAGGAGGGGGGGATAAGAATATCAGGTTCTTTCACCTGAGTACCATTATCAGGCACAAAAGGAATCTGATTTCTAAAATAAGAGATAATGAGGGGAATACATTTACTGAGGAAAGGGATATTCAATCTCAGTTTGTTAACCACTATACATCTTTATGGCCCCTGAACCTCAGATAGACATACCCAGTGTAGATTGGCCCTCCCTTCCCACTCTAGATGTCTCACGGGTTGATAAATTAACTGCACCTGTCACTGAACAAGAAGTTAAAAATAGTTTTTGGAGCATGGCCCCGGGAAAAGCCTCGGGTCCGGATGGTTTCACATCTGAATTTTTTAAGCACTACTGGGATATTGTGGGCCCTGACATTACTAAGGAAATAATAAAATTCTTTCAAAATGGACTCTTACCACATGGATATTCTCAAACAGCTATCACTTTCATTCCAAAAAAATCAAACCCTAACACAGTTTCTGATTATAGGCCTATCTCACTTTGCAATGTCTGCTACAGAGCAGTAGCAAAAATCCTAGCTAATAGACTGAAGCCCACCTTACCTGATCTGATTGATAAGTCTCAATATGCTTTTGTGGCACACAAATCTATTCAAGACAACATCTTCCTAGCTCAAGAAATTGTACACTTTATGAAAAAAAGGGAAAAATAAATTCCTCATCCTTAAGTCTGACATGGAAAAGGCTTTTGACAGAATTTCATGGGAGGCCATCACTAAAGTGTTAACTATTATGAATTTCCCAACAACTTTTATTAAATGGATTGAGTTTTGCATACAATCCCTTATGTTTACCTGTTACATAAATGGATCTTTGTCACCATACTTTAATAGTAACAAAGGCATCAGGCAAGGGGACCCATTGTCTCCCTACCTTTTTATCCTTGTCTCTCAAGTGTTTTCCTCTCTTCTAAATCAAGAGGTTACTATAGGCAGGATAATACCTTTTAAGTCAGGGAATCAATCTATAAGCCACTTGTCTTATGCTGATGATCTGTTAGTATGTATTGCTGCTATAGCCTTAAATTGTAAAAGAATTAAAGCCCTATTCAATCAATATCAAACTCTGACTAATCAAAGAATCAATCCAGATAAATCTGCAATCTATTTGCCTCATAAATTTTGTAGGAAAAGAAAGTCAGTCATAAAAGGAATTCTGAATATTGACATTGGTACCTTTCCATTCACATATCTTGGGGCACCCATATCTTATAAATTCCTCTCTAAGAACTCTCTCACACATATATCAGATAAATTCCACGGTAAATTGGCAAGATGGAAGATAAAATCTTTAACACAGGCTGGGAAAACAACTCTAATTAAATCCACTCTAAATTCCCTCCCAAATTACTCCCTCAGCTCCATCCACATATCACCTGACTTTATTGAATCCTTAGAGAAGTTCTCCAGAGGTTTCCTTTGGTCCTCTGGTAATAAGCAGGGACTCCACCTAATAGGATGGCATACTGTAAAACTTGCTAAAACAAATGGGAGTCTAGGGATAAAAGCCTTCAGCATATCAAGACTTCACTATTAGCCAAAAGAGTCCTCGCTATACTAAATAAATGACAGGATACCTATGTGTCATTAGTAAGTAACAAATATAGTCACCCACATCCATGGGTTACTCCCTCTCTTTCTGACCTTTCCAAATGTGCATGGAATTGGAGATTACTCTTGCAGGCCATGAATTGCATCAAAATGGGTTTAAGGAAGCAAATTGGTAATGGGATACTAATACATATCTATAATGATCCCTAGATTTTTAATACCCCCTTAATGTTCATGCCTACTTTTATAAATGTCTATTCACAGTGTTCCTCCTTAATGGTTGCTGATCTAATACTCAAAATGAAATCTAGACATGCTCTTGGATTGTTTTGCTCCTTCCTTAATAGATAAAATCATGGCTATTACCTTACCTGTTTTACCCTATGATGACCTGTGGATTTGGACCCCGGATGTTTCAGGGATTCCAAATGCTAAATCAGTCTATAACTTTATTAGCAGGCCCCTGAATCCACCTTAGTTTGCAGAATGACATGGTTGGAAAATAATTTGGAGCATCAAGATCCCGCCTAAAATCCAAAACTTTATTTGGAAGCTATCTCATAACATGCTCCCTACAAGTGACATGCTTTCTCATTTCACTCCTTCTATAAGCTCTTGCTGCTCATTATGTGGTTCTGCTTTGGAAACCAACAAGCACGTTTTCTTCGAATGCCCATTTGCTCTTCAAATATGTGATCTTTTCTAGATCAGTACAAAATTTCAATTTTCCTATTTTCATTCTTGGGCATGTGGCGACTGGACTCTAGAAGGAGGGAATATGGACACTATGTCTAGATCATACTTCTTATCTCTTTTGGCTCTATCTCTTTGGGGGATTTGGAAGTCTCGTAATGAAGCTCACTTTAATTTCAACCATGCAACCCCTACTGTAGTTTGGGCTCGGGTTTTGGCTAGACTCTATGAGTTATATCCACCCCACAGTCCTGAGGGAACTTCCTTTTCTCTTGATTTTTCTCTTCCCTCTTCTTCTTCCTCATCCCCAACGGATCGCACAGTGATCCATTGGGAGCCCCCACCTTACTCATGGGTGAAACTGAACACTGATGGTTCATTCACCAGAGTAAATAGGACAGGGGGAGTAGGTTTTATAGTCCGATCTCCTAACTCTTCTTTCATTTGTGCAGGAGCATTGAACCGCACCTTCAACTCAGTTATTGAAGTGGAGGCTTGGGGTATTCGACAAGGGCTTTCAAGATGCATTCAGTTAAGGCTAGTCAGCATACAACTTGAATCAGATTGTGCACTGGCAGTTGAGATTATCACCAAGCAAGCTGCTCTACCATGGCGTTTGCGGAATATTTTTGAAGATATATGGTCTCTAACCTCCTCGCTTGTAAACTTTAGTTGTAAACACATTAACCGCAAAGCTAACACAACTGCGGATTTTTTGGCTTCATTTGGTCGTCAGTCGCACTGCGACGTTTTTTGGGAGAATGACCCTCCTCAGGGCATCCTTGGATTTCTGTACTCGGACGCTATTAACGATATTTAATTAAAGTTTCCTTTAAAAAAAGGTGAAGTGGACGCCCGGTGAAAGACTTAGCCGAAGGAGTCTTGGCTAAGCAGAAGAGGGGTCATCCGAGGTTGAAGTGCGGACGACCGAAGATCTGAGGATGATGACAGTGGACGACCAATAGACTGCCAAGGCTGAGAGTGGACGTCCAAATGGCTCAAGGTGGAGACAATGGACGACCAAAGTAGAAGGTTTAAGTCCGTTGTTCCTCAGTAGCTCAGTGGTAGAGCGGTCGGCTGTTAACTGACTGGTCGCCGGTCTTCAGACAAGATGAAATAAGATCAGATATCTCTACCACCTATCATCGTTCGGTACCAGAAAAGGAAGACGCTCGCCATAAGATAAGGAGCTGAACTCCAAACTGATATATGATCCGGTTCCCCAAATCTCTCTTTCCTGAATAGGCGCTGCTAGACTAGAATAAAAAGTGGTCGACCGCAGGTTGAGTGCGGGCGATCGGAATGACATCAGGTGAAGACAAAGATCGTCCTAAGAATTTTTTTACCAAAAAAATGAGAAAAAAGATAAATAGTATTGGCAGAAGGAGAGAAGTTTGAAACTTCCACTTGAACATGAGCTTTATATATATATATA